>PXOD01000530.1:0-74617 GCA_003012165.1 Paramyrothecium roridum
GGGCCAAAAAAAAAAAAAAATATGGAAACGAAACGGACGAGACAGAAACACGGGGCGACCCTAAGAGGAATCCGGATACAGCACCGGCGGAGCCATGCTGTCAACAGAATAGCCCCAGAAGCCCTCCCTCAGACCGGACGTTTTGCTTCACCAAGGTTTCCTTGGATCACACTGATGCTTGTGCGTGCCTCTTCGGTTCTGCAATAGAGTACGCCGTGTTACAGGTTCCTCCGTTGCACAGCCTGTGTTGACCTCATACTTCTTTGCCTTTTTCCCGCCCTCCCCCATATCCTTTCTCCCTTGCCAGTTTCAATACTGGAGTCTTCCGTTGATCCTTGACGCCCTGTGCACCTCATTTCCCGCACGTCAACCTCCCCTCGATCCCCTTTCCCACACACACACACACACTCTCTCTCTCTCTCTTTCCTGCGTATGCCGATGGGGCCGCCTTAGCCTTGCAGATCATCTGCGTGTCGTGAACGCGCAATTATCCCATCCCCACCCCTAGTTGACTGAGCGTCACGGTCCGCAGGTCAATATTAGTTTTCACGCTTCCGCCGTTGGCCCTTGCTTTTCGGTGTGCGTTGTGAGTACGTGCGTACGAGGAGGCTTTCTGTTATCAGCTCCCCTGCCCGACCTTGCTTATTGCGTCGGCCGCCGAACCCCCCTTCCCACCCTACTCTGCTCTTGTTCGCAACCCTGCCGTTACATTCGCTTGGCCTGAAAACGTGGCAGCCAGCTTCCTCCCGCTCCCTGAAATCCCGGCCCTGGGCGTGGGCAACCGTCCGATGTTGTCGGTACTTTGTCCGCTAGGAGTTTAGTGTCGATCCATAGAGAACGACCTCTCCCACCGTTTCTGCCAACCTACATATCGCATCCGTCCCTTTGCGTGGCCCCCCTCATCCTACTCCCTGGTCTATACGGGTTGACTTTTCCCATCTGTCCTTTTTTTAAACATCTCATGCAGAGCACAAAATGCTCTCATCTACAGGCTTCGTCCCATGTGGCCATGGGTCTCATCCTTTCCCTTTCTCACTTCCTTTGGAGTCCTCCATCACCTCGGCCCCATCCTCTCGATGTCGTTCCTACTCCTCGCATCGCATGGCTACTGCTTCAATCCCGTCATCTTCTCCCGGTATCACCGCCGACAGTCTCAGTGTCGAGCTATTATCGCTGATCTGCGACCATGTAAGTCCGGCCGATGGCCCAAATTCTGTTGTTGCCAAAGAGCCATTACTGATAGTTTCTTACAGTTAAGAGACATCGACCATCTGTCTTTGTTTGCGCTACGCCTGGCTTCTAGGACCTTCAACGCAATCGCCACGCCTGTTGCATACCGTGTGGTACATCTCAATGAGTCCCTGGTTCATCAAGACATCGAAGAACGACACCCCCATGCTCTCCAGCACATTTCACTACACACCCAACATGTTGTCATTGGTAGTGATCTAGATCCTGCTGGGATTCGGCGGATCTTAGCAACGACTCAAAAGTTGAAGTCAATCCGGTAAGAGAAACAAGAGTGAGACTGCGAATTTTCACTAACCTGTCCCGTGTAGCTGGCGGTATGAAGATGGCCAAATACGGTTGGCCAACCTATGGATGCCTTCTGATGTTTTGGACTTGGAACAGATCCAGAAGAATGGGGTCAAGATCCACGTAGATGGACTTCCACTCCGTGATTTTGAGGGCGACGTGCCTGATGCCTACCTAAGAGCAGTTCCCGCGAACTGCTTATCGTCACTTAGACTTGCGACCCCGGTCCCGCCACTCACAACCAGGCTCCAGTCACTCAAGCTCTTACTTCTGAGATCATCGAATCTTGAGACATTCCACTACCGAGACCGCGGACAAGGCACCAGCTTCAAATTTGACGGACATGAGCGCATGCCGCCCTTCGCCCACGTAGTACTCGAATCGTACGATTGGCACCACTCAAAAAAAGAAGTCGAAGCCCATTGGGACTTTTCAAGAATCCAGTCCCTAAAGCTGATCTCAATACCTATTTTCAACTTCCTGCAGTCAACTCCTCTGTCCCAATTTTCCCGTCTCCACACCTTGCAAGTAGATGACTACAGTGCTCATCTGCCGGATAGACGGCACGACGCGACACGAGGACTGTACCTGCTCATCAAAGACCACATCAACGCCTTGGAGACGCTTGAGCTGACATGCCATGTGGACTATTTCCCATTGGATGCAGTCGCCAAACACACCACGCTGCGAGCTCTCCGTTTACGCGACCACGTGGGTTTCGGCGACGAACACGTCCGTTGTCCCACAATTTCACCGCAAACTCTTCTCGAACTATCTACTAGACTATCATATTTGCATACACTTGAGGTGGACATGGACTTTGAGTGCTGCGAGCCTTCTCTGTTTCTTGCAGCGGTGGCGAAGTTCCGTCGTCTCCAGACATTAACATTGCACGTCCAGACAGTGCTCTCTCCATTCGAACCGATCGCCACGGACATCGACCAGGATTACGAAGCCACCTTGAAGATTTTCCGGTTCCTTGCCGAGCGGAGAGAAGGCTCAAAGGCGAGCGTACCCTGGAAAAAAATCACTATAAATGTCGGAGGCTGGCGGCGAGTAATGGTGCGTCGGCTCAGCAGCACCTGGAGAGAGCGAAACGAGAAGGGGGTTTTTGCTGAGCGATGCTTCGTTTTGGAAAGGAATGAAGGCGGAACATACAATATACGGGAGGAGATGGGATCAGAGGCATCGGCGATGGTTCGCTCACCATGATTTGGGCCTGGGAGCAATGCTTCTAGGGAAGCTTGTAGGAGACAGCATTTACGACTTATGACAACTGGAACCATACATAATTACCAACCGGAGGTGTTAACCGGCGCATGGTAGCAGCATTTAGGAAGCAACGGTCAAAGGATATATCAAGAGACAGTGGTACATCCGGCAGAGGCACCATAGGATAGAGCATGACGGTTCAAATAAAATGCCAAAGACGGGTTCGCCTATTTGGGCGCGGATAATATCTAGAAAACTCGTGCTTTCTAACGTAACCGCCATGAAACTGGCAGTTCAATAACTATGCCTGGCGTAGGAGTCACGAGGATTGAAGACGCCAAATATGTGTTCGCCTAGTAACAGAGGTCGGGTGTCTGGCATGTTGAGAGCTATGACTAAATAATACACAAATATTTGCCTCCTGCCCATAGAATCATGCAACCTGATGCGTCGTGGGTATCGTCGTTCCCTTCAATCTTTGGGAAAAAGTCGAAAACGCCGCCCTCCTCGCGACCTTCCTGAGCGATGCCCTGGTCGCGGTATGCAATGACGGATATGATCGCCCGCATAGTAGAATAACCGAAGCAAAATGCAGAGCGTGAGAGAAATGAAGGGTAAGTGATGGTGCGCTGGCGCTAATCGTACATCTATACAATGCAAAACGTTCAAGGAAATGCAAAGGCTCTATCTGCTAGGCCCAAGCTTCGCATTTGACAACTCCCTTCCTAATGGGACTGAAGTTGATGGCTTCTTTGCCATCTGAAACACCTTGTAGCGGGAGATAAGTCTCGGACTCATTCGGCGTAGGCGCTTCCTGCCTGATTGTCGTCGTCAAGCGAATGCCTCCTAACGATGAAACCCCCAGTTTGGAGCCTCGTTTGCTATCGCTGGGTTCATCGCGTAGCTGGTAGCTGCTAGCGACGCCCATTGATCCCTGCGTCCAGCCGAGGGCGTGGTTGAACATGGGTTTAAAGAGAACCTGGATGCTGGGCAAGCTGGCGCAGATGATGCCGATTTCGAGCTCAAGCGCCGAAGTGAGACCTGTTGCCATGGAATCCACTGAAGAATCGAGTCAGAGCTGCAGACGGCTACTTAAGCTGTAGTGTACTTACTAGTGGGATTCTTGGACGTTGTAAACTTCGTTATGGTTGTGAAACGAAATGCGCTCACGACCAGAACACTACACCATTCCTTGTGAGCTAAACATATTTGATGGTAGAAGAGAGCAACAAATCACTTACGCAATGCCAATGACAAACATAACGGAGGTCTGAGCCTTCTTCTGCCATGAGAGTTTCAGGCGGGCAATGAATGGAACCGGCAACACAATTAACCAGAGGTCGAAGACGAAGGCGAGAACTGCCAGAGCCCACACCACGGTCTTCGTGGAGATGCACTGGCCCTCATGTTCTCCATCCCACTGCAGCCAAAAGTAATTGACAGGCGTGCATTGGCACGCAAGGGCGAGAGTTGCAGAGACACAGAAGATTGTGTTTACAACAAAGGACACGAGGAGGAGGAGCTTGGCGAGTCGGATCTGGAAAATGCGCATGTAGAAGAAGATGATCGAGAAGCGGATGACGGAACGGCCGAGTATGTACAGGATAAAGCTCACGTATGTCTCCTGTGACGGCATTAGCATCGGACACGAAGAATGGTGTTCGAACTGGCTTGGCATACTTTGAGGAATTCGGTAATTGTGCCAAATTCGATGAACCACAAGTCATGGCCCTCTGTAATATTGATCACTGGCAAGATTAGTGTCGCCGTCGACGAGATGCCAAGACAAGACTTACTATGCATATTTGTGGCAACAAATGACATGCAGAATAACTAATCGGTGTTAATGGCATCGCCATCGATGAAGCACTCCGAGGTAAGTCACCCACCAAGGCGATCACGTCGCAGAAATCGTCCCACCACAAAGCCGCCCGCGTGTGATACCGAGAGAAGAGTCGTAGAAGAACCGAAATGCCCGCCAGGGTAAGAAACGTTGCGCTAATTGGCAGTGTCGGATCGGTCAAGTGGTGAGCTACCGGGGCTCTTCCGCACAATGTCTCCGTCAAGTTCTTCGCCGCTGCCCAACACCATTAGCACCAAAGTCGAAGCTATCATGTCGAGGAAGCTCGGTGACATACTCAATCCATCCTTGACAGAACATTTCGATGTGATACAGGCCGTCGCAGCTCCATTGAACTCCTCGTTCGCGCAGAGACAGGCCGATGTGGGATTCGCGGCGCAGGCCGAATCGAAGAGTGCCGACACCACGCACGATAGCTGTGAACATTGGAGCGTTAGCCTTCATTAGTCCATTGTGCTGCCATGCACAGCATTGGCGGCATAACCATACTGTCAAAGCCATTACATACCGGACATTTTGGCATCAATTCCGAGATGGCTTCCATCGCACACTAACACCTCAAGCGTAAACGCTTGACCCTACCTCCAGATGTGCCACAAAGCAGGTGCACAATCAGGCCCCACGAGACATATGGCTTTCCGAGAATCGAGAAAGGGGACAAGCAAATCCCACCTCCGGAGCTGACCGGCATGGTAACATGTTATGTACGAAATGGTTGCGACCATAATCCACCGAAAGGGGTGTCTTGTTGGCCGGTCCAACTGGGAAGCCCTTCGAAGGAACCGATGCCTCCCACATGGCGTCCAGCCAGAGTCCATTCTCTCCATGCCTATCATAGGGAGCGGGGCTTGTGTGCACAGGTAGCCTAGGTCTCTTTCGACGTGTCAGCCGCCGTTTGTGATGATCTGTAACGGGCGTGCACATGTGCGGATGCTACCAAAAGCAAGGGAGGCCCGTTGGGCCATGTCGACAAAGACTAGAGCACGGTCCATAAAAGTGCCTCCAAGCTCCCGCCAACACGCGGATCTTCCCTGCTTCACCGCTGTCAAAATTCTCCACCGAAGAGAGTGCCTACGCCTTGTTGGGACCACGGTCAGGGGGGAGCCACAGCGGAATGACACACCCCTGCGGAAGCGAATCTCTGTCGCCATGTGGCATGAGATGCAAGAGCTCGCGCTGGAGAGACCGCCTCGAGGGACCACTCTTTACCCCAATGGGAAGGTATGAGCGCAAACTGCGGCGTGAAGAATGCCATTTCGGGCCCTCGCTGCAACCTCAGATGACTTCTCTCGGCGGAAGGATTGTGGCCAAAGCTCTGAGGCCGCACATGTATGATGGTTCGAGAAGCTGTGGAGTTTGTGCTGAGCGCTTTTGTGGATCGTTGGATCTTGGCTTCTTGACATTTCTTCGCGATACCAGGTCAATGGGATAATCATGGTGTTCTGAAAACGAAACTGCATCGCAACATAGAAGAGCAACCCTGGCATCGCCCGGAGCTTTAGTGCGTGGAAGAAGCTTGGGAATTCCCTAGCCGAGATGCCTGTCGCCTTGCATGTCGCCCCTGTTCGACGGCCAGAACAGTCCACCGATTTCCGTGCACCAAATCTGGGCGAAGAGCCCAAGGATGAACAGGGGTGCTCTGTTTGAGGTGAAGCCACGAGCCAACGTGAGCTTGGGGAGCCAGCCAATCCCAGGCACGCTGACACCGCTGGGGTTGCAACGCAGCTCCTGCGGAGAGCACTGGACAAGGGATCTTCAGACGAAATGCATGGCATTGTCCGTGCGTGTCGGCCGAGCTCGAAGATGAGCGGAATCACACTTGCCAAATCCGATGCATCATCCGCGTCAGTGCGATTTCGATGCGCAAGGCCCACACAGCAGAATTTTTCAGTCAATGGCACGAGGAAGAAAATTTTCAGTGAGAAAATGAGAAAAGCAAGCGGAACAAAACAAACAAAAGCCCCAGGAAATGCGGCATGGGACTTGGTAGAGGGTTGGCGACCACCTTAACTCCCAACTGCGCTGCCTGCGCATCACTGGATGCTCAGAGGTCATTGCAACATTCGCAAACAGTCCTCGCGTCCTGAAACCTGCCTGCAGCCAGTGTGGCAATGATAGGCAAGCAACATCGGACTTCTTGCTTCATTCACTCAATTCACGGTTGCTTCGGGAAGCTTTAACGAGACACCTTTCTTTACGAGTTGGACTATTAGTCATGTAAATTATCGTTCCACCTGGTCCTTGTCTTCGCATCACAAACATAATTGTTCACAATCAACCTGTGCGCCCACTCGAATCAGGACTTAGTTTGGAAGTTTCGTCAAGTACGATTGCTCGAGCACAAGTAAACGTACTCCGCAAGCAGACTGCTCAAGCGAACTCCCCTAGCTCCAAGTCGTGACTTGGAGCTTCGCTCGCATTAAAGACTACTGTAGTTTCTATCAAACGGGTTTCGACTTTACGTTGAAGTTGTCTTTCTTTTCTCAGCTTTTCAAATACCAGAAAATGCTCAAACCAATTGACCCAATTCCAACTTGGCGTGCTGTTTGCTTGACGGCCCAACTGATGGCCTTATCATGCTAACTGGTAGTTTTTAACCACATCAACATGCCGCCTACTGAAAACCACTGTATCAGTACTATCAACGTCGAACTTTACGAGAACCAAATTGACGAATCACGATTTCAAATTGTATTCGTAGACTCCCCCATAAGATTCAATGCTTCTCACTATGCGAAAGGATGACCTCACGACGTTTCCCCCGACATCCGGCTTCACATCAGCACTTGAAGGCCACCACCTCATTGAGTGTGACCTCACGTCAGAATCTATTCTTAGCTTCCACAGGGCGGGCTGCACAATTGATCTGCCATCAATTGCTTCATAGTGCATGAGGGTACAGCCAACTATGGTCCCTGTATGCACTTTTGTTCTCCAGAAATCCACAAGGGCTACGTGTACGTTGATTCTGGAGCCTAACAGGGCCTGTCGACCCTTGTTACAATTCGGCATGTCCGTATGGCCCATGCTCAGGCGTGCTCCCTGCAGTACGTACTTGAGCGACAATGGAAAAGAATACATGTTTTAATCGATATTGACGCTCCATCCATCGCGAATTCGACTAATTAACCATTGCAAGCACTCCTTGCATTGCGAACTGCCCGACATCAGCAGCCACAGGTATGTCCAAACGGTGCAGAAGTACCAGCCATTCAGGATATGTTGGCGCAAGTTTACGCCCACAGGGCGATCTGCAGCTTAAATGGTGTTACATGCATTGTTGGCGTGTAGCATTGCGCAAGTACCCTGGCTGTGTGCTATCCCATAATCAGCCAAACGCAGAAAAGATGCATTGACCACTTAGATCTCCACAGTACGGACATTACGCAAGTGAAAAAACAGGCGGATGTGCGATGAAAACGTTTCATGCAGCCCTTTGATATAAGCTCCATTCGCCTTCTCGTCACCATTACTCAACCATAAGAACTCAACTAATCGCGTACCCCAAACTCATATTCCACTCCCGAGGACGACAGCTCCTTTCTGAGCTTCATATAGCAAGAGACAGGAAGAAAGTGCCTCTAGTAGGCTGTGAAACCATTTTCGTGACTCGTGAAATGGCCTGCAATAAAGCAAGATGGTGATGCCGCTTACTTTACTGATCAATGTGCATCTGAGGACTGCTTTATGTAGCGTCTTCTCCTTACTGGCCGCCAGCTTCCTCGCTCAGAAGTGATTCGGATCTTCATTCAAAGCTAATAGATCACGTAATGCGTCCCCTAGTCAATGAAATATTGATTCTTAGCCACTGTCGATTTCCAAGAGCTTTCAGACGAGGCTTTATTACGTTGAAAACCGCTTCGTTGTTACAGTGATCTCATCGCTAGATTGAAGAGCCTCGGGTTACTAGGTCAGAAGTTTTGCCAATTATTCTGTCATCGCGACAAGTTGGGCAGTTGAAAGATTTCACCACTATAGACCCGTTGATTCAACCACGTAAAGGCCATGATCTATCTTCATGGTATTTGAAGCTGAACCAAAGGCGCCACACAAAGTTTTCGTCAACGTAAGTACAAGACTAATTGCACTAGAACCTGTATTTATCAAGCCACCATCTGAAGCAGCATCGGAAATATCTCCTACTTGCAGTACATATAATGAGATTTACTGATCCCCGACCACTCAGATAGTCATATGAGATTGTACTGCTCCCTCGCAAGTGAGCTTTTTAAAAAAGTTGCACAGTTATAGGTCATCCAACTCAGAAGCATGTTCTTTTCGCTTTCCTTCAGTAAGGTTTACATATCCATCTTCATCAGTTTTTCACTGTGACATTTGCTTTGTTCTATCTTGCGTTGCAACTCCTCCTCCTCCTATTATTCGAGTGCTTGAATCAACACAAAGTCCTGTTCCGCCATCGCTCCCTAATGTGCTTCCATGAGCTCATGTCTTTCTTCTTCCCACTTGGCCTGTTTCCTAGGAATTCTTTGTTAAGCTCCTGGCCCGCATCGGTTTCCCCTTCTGATCTACTCCTTCTCGTTGGATCTTGAGCGTATCATAGATTGGGACTGCTTTGGGACTGCTGATTTGGAGCTGCCTATTTCATTCATCGTCGCTGATCACGAGAATCAATTCATAATAATTACTATGAATTTTCTTTTAAATTTATAAGTGTGCTTTAGATATCTGCTTCCAAAAACCTTTGTTTTCCACTTTCATAAGCAGAGGCTTCTTGATCAAATTCTCTATAAATAGACAAGTTAGAATGAAACTGTCTTACTTCCTCATTGAATGTAAAGCAAACTTACAACAGAACACTCTAGTACATGATTTCTTGATTCAATAAAAGTTTAATCGTGAATGGCTAAAAAAATCACTACGAACATTGGTTACAATCTTGGTTAAACTTCATCACCTACAGATGGCTCCCACGACCAGCGTGCTGGAGAACTCAGTATTAGCTTGGGAATTGCTGCAGCGAAATCGCGTTAGTTCATGAAATTTCCTGCATCAAAAGCTGAATAGCTGGCCCAAGTTCTGAAAGTGTCTTGCGGCAAACAGTATATTTTATTGTTGACTCTGTCATTGTATTTGAGGCTCTGGACAGAAGACCTCCCTACTCAATCGTTGTATTGTAGCTGCATCCGCGTTTGGACAACTCAAATAATATTCAACTTAATAAATCACTCATCAGTCAGCAACAAATATGACAAACATTATTTCGATGAACACGCGTAATTATTGACCCATCATGTTCGAACACTTTAAGGAGTGATCCAGAGATTCAATATCCAAACTGCAGCAATAATGAACGTATTTATACGATTAGTACAATTTAAAGAAGTAGTAGTCTCTTTCAGTGTTCGATCATTCCGAGGGCTTGTGCTTGATCTATTCTAAAGGACTGCGGCATTACAAAAATTTATAGCCTATGTACCGTTGAGTGGCTGTAGATGAGCTTTGCCGTTGATAGTAGTTGTGAGAGTTCCAGTTGCATTGAACAAATTTGTGAAAACATCAATTTGCAAGTGAAACCCGTCAGAACTGGTCCTCTTTGTTGCTTCCAAATCCGGCCCCGTCTGCACCAGATCAGAAAACCAATCAATGGCGTTGAGCGTTGGAGTTAAGGCGATGTTTGTAACATTTTCAAAACCATTGAGGAAGACGGAGCCGTCGTCTGAATAACCATTGTACGCTGCGGAGACGCCGGTGATGAATGTCGCGTTAGAAGGCTTGGTGATGATTACGGTAGCATATCCCGAATACTTGGCAAAGAGCGTGTAAGTACCGGCTTCAGGCTGCGGCTGAGCAGCGGGCTTACTTCCTGGGACATATTTCACACCCCACGGAATGTCGTCGGATACAGTTTCGACGGCAGTGACTGTACTAGGGCTGCGCTTCGTGAACTTGGCCAGCACAAGGCGCACATCTTTACCATCGGGCTCCTTTGATGGATAGCATGGTAAAGGATTTGTGTCTCCGCACATAGGCGATACGGCCTGGGCTTCCCAGTAGACCAATTTTGTCGAATCGGGCGACCAGCGCGGATCAGCTTGGCCATTCCATTGGGGATCATTGAGCGAACCAGACCCTAGAGTATCGAAGCCTTCACCGTTGATCTTCTGGCCGTAGTAAGAACCACGGTCGCCGTCGTTGTCAAGGAGGTAGGGCAGAAAAAATCTCCGCTGACCGTTATTCCGGGTAGCAGACGTGACGCTACTGCTCACCAAGTCGGTCACTGGTGGGATGTGCCGCATGCCCGATAAGAACATCTGGCGGCCAGTTCCACGAGTATCCATGATGGTCCACCATTTGCCGTCTGGAGATGTATCAATGGGGTCGACATTTTCGGGATGGGCGGTGATACGGCGTACTCTGCCCGTTTGCAAACCCACGGCGAAGATGTCTAAATTGGAAGATTCGGCGGCATAGCCGATGTAGGTGAATTCATCCCCTCTTCCACTAAAGCCCCGAAGCTCTCCGACAGTTATCGCCTCAGGGTTAACGAACAATCGCTGATCTTGCGTAGTGATGGGCTGGACAGCGTTTGCATTGAAAAGCGTAGTGACTTTGACAACATTGTAGCGTGGTACGCGTGGCAAACCTGTAGCCGGAGCTGCTTCGAACTCCAGCCTGCCAAAGTATCCTAGCTGTCCCAGCTTTCCATCGATTTGGGTGAAGGAATTGAAACCCACGTGGACATTGTCAGGGTGTAAGCGGAGCTCTCTCATAGCCCCACCCTCTCCTGTACCATCTGGAGATGTATTCCACCTGAGTGGGTGAATATGTATACGGTTAGGCGTACATTCTTCGCTGGCAAGTGCGTAGTTGCCGCAATCAATGATATTGGTGCCAGCTAGTGCGCGCCTCCCATCATGAAATGCCTGAGGATAATCCAAGGCGCCAGTCCGCCCACGCTCATTCTCTATCGGCAAGCCGCAAGTGATGCACTTCCAGGGGTCGCCATTAGCAAATATCGTGTTGTCGGTTTTGATAATGATAATTTGCGAGCCGTTATAAATGCTCCCTGGAGCCGGGAAAGGAGGCGCCCCAATGAAATCCACGAGGGCAAGGACATGACTTCCGTCCGGAAGCAAGCTGCCCGATTGAAAAGTTCGCCCGCTGGATATTGGCATACAACCCGTGCTTTTGGGGTTCGCAACGGCATCACAAGCCCCTGAGACCCTAGACGAGATTGCTGGTGGCAGTGGCAGATGAACAAGCTCAATAGGCCGGTTCTGGCGGAGGTATGGTGCTGCATTTCGCAAAGGAGTAAAGCTTCTGAGGAGCTGCAGAAACAGAGAGAGTGCGTGCCGCAAGGGCCAGTAAAGCAATCTTCAGAATGGGCTGCATTGAAATGCTGATTTCCGTCCTTGGACATCGAAGCTCCTATCGCCTGAATAGAGACAACAGGAATGGATTTATTGATGCGTTGGAGGCGCTTGTGTATTTATAGCCAGGTCGCTGGCAGGCCTATCCAGCAGCAATCACTCTAATATGCATGTGACTTGAGCGTCTAACGTTCCCGCGCGTGAGGAACCATCCGGCTCAACTTGGTAACCCGAGCGAGGTCTATGCGATGATAGCAGCTTATTAGTAGCCGAAGAACTTGTTGCGAACTCGTGCCCGTACTGCAGTGTTGAGAAGGGGGGTGATTGTCGCGTCATTGTGGAGAGCGCAAAGTTCCGATGAGCGAGAATCGTAACCCCACGGGGAAGTCGTAACAGATCGGGTGAATCCCAAGCTGGCCATTTTGATCTTGCATGTTTTAATCCGCTACTCATGCAAAACGAATCACAGGTGGACATGTGATGCCCGAATTTCTCTGAACATTCCACAAGCGAGGGCTGGGAACTCTAGTATGATAAACCCTTGTTTATGGGAACTTGCATCGGGAAGTGTCAGTACTTGAACCACCCTCGTATACCAGCACCGATTATTGGTTGTGAGGGACAAAACAGTATCTGTAAACCCACATCATTCCCAGTATGACAGATGATTATGCAATAACAAGTGCAACTCCGGCGATGAGTAAGTGACGCGATGACTGGGATGCTCCAGGGGCAATATCATTCCACGGAATCCCCACTTGAATACGCGTATTTCGAGCACGCCCCCTACATCCCCATGAAACGAGCCGATGAAGTTGTGGACATCACTCGTCCCTAGGTACTAGTTCGTCTGAGGCTTTCGAGTCTAACCTGGTTAGGATATCCAACAGATGATCAAATAAGAGCTTGACCTTGCTCGATATTGCCTCGGCCTCGGTACTACTGTGGAGCAATTCGAGAAGTATGGTACCGACTCGTCGAACTCGGTCTACCTGCAGGCATCTCGTGTCAGTACTGCCCGAGGGTCGGAGCAAGTAGACTTGTTTGTTGCGGTTCCAGCACTCACCGCTGTTTCTCCTTGGACTTTCAAGCAAACAAATGGTACTGTCTGCAACTCATGCAAAAAGTCCTGGATGATCTCAGTCTTCCTGATCGTCCAAGCCATTTGTCTACCACCAAGCCCAAGCAGACTTATTAACCTGGTTTCGATAGCTTTCTGTATGATCAAGAGTCTCATACAATGGAATACAGTTATGATATTACTCCGTTGCACCCAGAAGCAGATTCGCTGGTAGGACGCGACATCATCCGTCATGTCTGTAGGAGAACTGTTGGGGTGCTGCAGCCATATGGGAAGTTCATCTAGAAGGACAGTGTATCTCAAGTATTTCTTCATAATTTCTGACGCTTCTGACTCCTGTTCCGAAGACTTGGAGGATCGTTTTATGTGGCGGGCATGGCTTTTGAACGCGTCAATCAGACCAGCAGTGTTCGACCACATTTGTTGTATATCACTCCCGCCTCCACTTTCTCAAGGGTATACCACTCTGAAAAGTGAAATGTAGGCGCCTCTTACTTGTCATTGTGTACTAATCGTGAGAGTAGAAGAAGCACTTCGTTCTAACCGCCCCAACTCATATGCACGGGAAAGCAGGGCTTACTGGGTATCACAATCTGATTGGGCTCGAGCCGAGACTGACACGGCCGGCAACGAGGCTCAGGAATACATAATCTCTTGAAGTCGTCGTCGTCGGACATTTTCAGGCGCAATTGCTCAGTGGAGTTTAGTTTACGATACTTGTTCGTCTGTGAAACGTAAGATGCTGAGTAAGCCCAATGCATCGAATAGCCGACCATACATCTATTGAATTATGCAATGCTTCGCTGTCTCATTTTCCTGATCATAATCGTTGGAACGGAATGGTTGGACGAATATCCAGGTGTTGATTTAAGCGGAGATGAATGAATGAGACGGGCTGATAGGGAGTACATAAATTTCCTCTCGGCTCGGCCTCCGGAAGTATTCTTGCAAATGTGTGCTATTGCAGAATGCGGTTCACACGATGCATGGTGCAGATACCTGGAGAGCGTGGGACGTCATTACAAGGTGGTTAAGAAATTCCTTCTCCGTTAAATTCTATACTTGTTCTCACTGACACCAGTCCATTCCTTGCTGAAATCTAAAAATGACCGCTACAAGGCGTGATATTGAAGCGCATCGCTGGTGATTAACATCCCAATTGCAGTTCGGACGCGTTACCGGTTCATGTCAGTCCAGTCTTTGCCGCATAATATGACCAAAGAGAGGCAGCAAGCAGTCATGTAAGACTTTGCTACCAGACACAACTCCAGCTAGGGCATGGATAGACGCCAGACAAATAGGAAGCGTCTGCAGGATGAAAGAAGGTCTTTGCTCCTAGGCCGAGATTCAGCGCGCCCTTCCACATTGTTCTCAAGGCTCGATCTAAGCCCGGTTCTAGGCTAACTTAAGCAAGGCCAACGGAGGAGAGTAGGAGGGTATTAGTTCGCCTCATGGTACGTGAATTTGGTATGAAAGTAAGTGCATTTTATGTGATTATGATTTCGACCCTTGCGACACACTGTATCTTGTTCCAAACAAACGTTGTGATAGCGTTCGGTGTTACCGCTTTCCGTCTGGCATAGGCATCTTGACAGCAGCACGAAACGCAAATATGTTAAGTTTTGCTTTTATTATATTTTCTTTACCTTCCTACGCTTAGATTTGCAGCTTCTTGGATTACAGTTTTCGGATATAACCGTGTTGGCTAAGTGCTGGTGTTAAGAGGTTAAACTTCTACAACAACTCAAATGTGCCCAAACGATGAATCAGCGCAAGTCGCTAGACCGTGAGATTACGTACAGACTGGACTACTCAGAGACAGGCGCAAAAGTGACATAGGCAAATTGTGTTCTGGAGAACAGAAAAAAGTTGACTTCACAGGGATTGGTTAGGAGAAGGAATTCGAGGTAGAATCAATCCTCAACAGACGACGGTAGGATATGCAGGATCCAAATTACTACGATAAAAGAGCAGTCTTGGATTCCTAGAGACCGAAGGACATGTCTTCCCAACGGACAAGACCCAGAAGACAAGTAAGAAACACGGGACGGTAGAGCGGGCGACCTTATCTTCTAAGGGGCCGCTGGGGTAGGAGTACGCCGTCATACTCCATACATTCTATATGATCTCGACACTGCCGAAGTAACCAATTTGTTTTGTTTTTTGCTGTTATGGCAAGGTCTTCTTCTGACAGCTCGAAATCAGCCGATTCTAAATCCACTACCATAATTTTATCCTTCCTATCCTCAGTCACGAGAAGAAAGTTGTCGAGTTTGGTATCATCGTGGCAAACACCCAATTCAGCAAGGGATGTCAGAGCGTGAAGTAACAGGGCTTGAAGATCGTGCTTATCCAGCACCGCACCTTCTGGAGTTGCGAGCGAGAATCCTCCAACATCTGGAAGAACCAAAGCGCGCACTTCCTATACTCGATCATGCCGTATAGTTTAGGGACAATAATGCCCTGAATGGACCGTAGCTTGTGGTATGCCGCGACTTCTCGGTCAAACTCAGTTTCCCAATTGTCCTTTTGGCATTTCAGGACAATACTTTGAGGCAAAAACCACTCTTGGAGTCGACTCTGTACCCAGGCACCACACGCCCTTGAGAAGATCCAGAATATCGAGCTGGAAAACGCTCAAGACATGTTTGATGGATCCTCAGACGTAGCACGTTAGGATGATAATGATCAGATGCCGTCCCATTGGCTTCAACGGTTCGACTACCAAATTGAAAACCCTTCGATCTAGCTTTAGTAGCGGTACAGGATAGCATGAGAAGGACAGTGCAAGCTTACGATATTTGCTGATGATTGGTACCTTGGAAAACATGGCCCTATTGCTGTGGGGTCCAGCTCCTCACTCGATTCTTCCATTGTGCTCCTGAGCTTAGCACCCAATTTTTTCTAGGTGAACGAGGACGAGAGAAGGCAGCGAGCGTATGAGTAAACGGCAAAGAATCAAAATTTGTTGCGTGGCAACTAAGTTCATTTTGTTCACGTGCTAGAGTGGTTTGTAATTTTTATCTCCCCAGGTAAGTACAGGCGCAAACACTCCCAACCACAGTAGCGACCAAAGGTATTGGGATGAGAGATTGACGAAGCAAATCTCTACTTCGCATATCCTCGTCTTGCCTCGTCTATGTTGGTTGACCCGCGCTTCGCCTCAGCGGGGCACAAGGGCTCAAGCGTCAAAGATCATGCGGCTATTGACCCTTCTTTTATTTCGGCTGGATTTGATCTGCTGTGAGTCAAGGATCGATCATTTATGCTGGTACAACAGCCGCCCAGATTCTATATTCCTGTAATATATAAATGCATTATCAACTGACCCGGTCAAAGGTTCTCAAACTCGCCATCTATTTCCTCCCCAGTAGATCACACTTACTCAAGACTGTCTTCGTGTAATTGTGGCTATGTCCGTTAATACAGTTGAGGCAATCATATCCAATAACAGCATCCGACAAATTCGGTCAATAACCTCCAGTATGTGACCGGATCCGACAAGGTATGGGCTCGTGAATATAAGCCTATCAGAAAAGTTATTCCCACACCTTTGTCACAGCTGACGGCATCACATACGCGAATTCGAAGATGCGTTCATCGAACTTCACGATGATGACGCATTGCGGTTCCGTGAACGTGCGGTTCCCCCAAATAATCGTCATTGGAGGCTTGAATCAGAGGCAGATTGTGAGAATTGGTTTAACACCGAGATAATCAACGTAGTGCTCTCTGCCTGGCACAAGTACCCGCCAATGATGCAGACCTCTCACACGAAACCCCTCTCAGAACACAACATACCCGAAAACATCGACTCTACATTTTCTGTCAGATTTGGTCAGCAGAGACGCACCGTTGCTACAGGAGAGATCAAACGCAATCTCATCAACATAGCGTATTGGCAAGGTGGGACTGTCGCTACGACTAGCCAGAGGAAGCTTTCGCAAGAGCTAAGAGGGTACGTGTATCGCTTAACTTAACCGCTATCTTCGGAGGCTTGCACCTACATGATCCTTGCTTTGATACCTATTATACAACTCCACTTATGAGAACAACTCAGAGCTAATAAAGAGTAACAGATACGCACACAAATACGAGTGTCCTCAAGTTTGCTGCTTCGATGGAGCAACATTAATTCTTCTTCAATTTCGAGCACACAGACTTGAGGAGATTAAGGATGAAACATGTCTAATAGACTGTTGGACAATCCCTAATAGGGATAGCTCATGCAGTCTGCGTTATGCGCTTTACCGGCTCCTGACTCAAAGTTGGAGACGGTGTCAAGGCGAGCTAGCAGCACCTTTCAGCGAAGGGGGTTTATCGCCATACTCTCGGGAATACTTCAGCGGACGGCCCATTTGGGAGGTCGAGGTAAGAAGCAGACGCCACACCCTGCCGGATATCGCAGACATGTCGACGTATCGACCGGAGGATTAGTGTGGTCCCACGAAGTAAACGGATCGGAGTACGAAACAGGGGCATTTTGGTGATCACATCTGTCAACTGGAAGAAAATTTCGGCTGAGCCAATCTATCATTTGCGTAGTCTGTATGAGAGATCTGTTAACAAACGATCGTGCTATTATTGAAACAGATTTTTGTCGCCGTCGTTGAGGGAACCGTTCACGGAAAAGATTTCTGGCTCATGAGACATCATACCGTACTAGGGGCCTCAACTGAAGCCAATCATCAATGACGGACATTCACTAGTCACATAATTTATCTTCTAAGAAGAAAAAGATCCATTTCATTTGAGTTCTCCCTTGCAGCCCATTTCATCATACTTCATATATTCACTTGGCGCTCACTTCATCTTTATAACCTCTAAAATTTCGAACTTGATGACCCAGGCACTTGCCACCATGAGCATCGTTTATCTAAGGTGTCTGCTTTGTGACAATAGTTTTTGTCCCAAGGACTTTTGTGTTTCAGAGTGCGAGCCATGGTCTTATGTATTTACTACAAATGTGAGGAAGTACCATGGTAGGCAAGAAATCACTGTAGTGAGGATACTAGAGTAGGGAACACGCCATGTTTCCTAGAGAGAAGAAGCCGAGGGAGTGTGGAGGTAAGATATTGATCACTAACAAGAGTGCCTGTAGCGATTTTGTCCTACGTTTAGCAGAACACGGGCGTTCATGAATGCCTAATTGCTGAAAGACTGGCTGGTCGTTTCTGTCCAAAATTGGAACCGGGCTAAAATCACAGGCGAACCGAGAAACCTTGGTGTGGAGCCACTAGCCACCGACCAGGATGCTCAGAGATATTTCTGGATTTTCAATTGCGATCGGCAGCGGATCAGGGGCATTTGTTTTCGATGAAATTTTACCATGGGGCTCGTGGAACGACGAGCCACTCACTGACCCCTAACCCAGAATGCGATTACTGATGAAGCGATCGATTAACTCCGTTGCATGATTTGGCAAGATTTTAGCATTCTGGGGTTGTGTTCGGATCGGCATCCTTGTGCACGGTTTACGAGTTGGGACCAGCTGTCGACGTTGATGCTAACTCAATGACCACCAGGAGGATGAATCCTATGCGAGCAAACAAGGGATATTTTCTGCCTCGGTACATTAGTCGTAAGAAATTACAACACTAATATTAAAATGAAGAACTCTACTACATTGCTTTCACCTGGGTTATCCTTCGCTCTCCTTGCTTCCGTCACAATTCGTGAACATTGAAAGCTTTAGGGTAGGTAAAGTAGCTAGGCACCAAAAAATTGATCGAGATTGAATGACTGGGGGGTTTTCATTAGGCGGCCGGTAAGTCCTCTTACGGATACAGGCTGAGATCCTTGCGAGCCTCTCTCAAGGACTTTGGCCTCAGGACTCCCGCAATCAATAATCGCACGTCAGTCTCCACCAGGATCAGCGATGTAGATATGTAGGTAAATACACAGTAACAGGACTTGGAGACCCCTTAACGCTTCGCTGTGCTGAATCATGATTGGATCGCTTTTTTGCACTTCGCACTTCATCCGCCGGCTGAACAGCCTGGAGATGGCCTGATACACGAAGGCTGAGAATTCGTATCAACTTAAAATCCTCCTCAGGGGCATAAGCCGATGCAACCTGCGCCGGCTCGGGAGTTTACTCATCAGTTGTCGGAAGACTCGGTCCACGGCAGGCCCACAACGGCAGGAAATAGAAAACTTCTAGAAGCTTTCCGCTTTGGTCGAGGCTGGGACCCCCCAACCCCTGTCGTGAGCTAAGAATAATAACAAAAGAGATTAGACGGCACCTAAGTATAGGGGCTTGGCAATCCTTCGTCTCGCACTACTCCTGAAACAACATACCATTTCGAGGCCGTCGACAACATGCACCCTTGGGGGGGAACACGACCTGGTCGTTGTGCGGCCTTCCTAAGCCAGCAATCAATCCAACCTGGACAAGTTCTTCATTGGACCCGGGACGATGGGCCCCCGGCCTTTGCGTTCCTCCAGGGGTCAACGCCTAAGGTCTTTGGTGTTTTACAGACGCTAGCTCTGACGTGCCGAGAAGATCTCACTCTCACGCTGTGAGAAACCCCCTGCCGGCGGCGGGTAGTTCCTATTGTGCATTCATCTCCACGAGAGCCGTGATACAGCGTTCGACTTCTATAAGATGGACTGAATTCCTCTCTCGTCTCGTCTTTTCCTTCTTCATTCACTCAGCAGTCCACTCATTCACTACAGTCTTGAAGACCTTGTTCTTTCCTTTTCTTTCCTTACAGTCTTTCCTACCTTCGCTTCTACAGGCTAGTCCTACTATTTACACAATCTTTCATATCTCACTTTCTTCATTTTACCACATTTTCAACCAATTTTCCAACAATCTTTCAAAATGTCTGTCGTCAAGTCTCTCGCTTACGCCGGCCTTGCCTCCATGGCTAGCGCCCACATCCTCATGACCAACCCGGTCCCCTACACCCCCATCGGTGTCACCAACGGTCCCCTGGCCGCCGACGGCTCCGACTTCCCCTGCAAGACCGGCGGAAGCTACACCGGTGTCAACGCCAACGTTTACGAGGCCGGCAGCACCCAGAAGCTCGAGTTCAAGGGCACCGCCGTCCATGGCGGTGGCTCTTGCCAGGTCTCCGTCACCACCGACCTCAACCCTACCAAGGACTCCGTCTGGAAGGTCATCAAGTCCATTGAGGGTGGCTGCCCGGCCAAGGACACCCCTCTCAACCTGCCTGGCGACAGCGCGGAAGCGCCTGTCCCATTCAGCTACGACTTCACCGTCCCCGACATTGCTGCCGGCACCTACACTCTTGCTTGGACCTGGTTCAACAAGATCGGCAACCGTGAGATGTACATGAACTGTGCCCCTCTCGAAGTCACCGGCGGCACCGGCTCCACCAGCCTCGACAGCCTCCCCGACATCCTGGTCGCCAACGTCGGCAACGGCTGCAGCACCACCGAGGGTACTGACATCCAGTTCCCCAACCCCGGTAACGATGTCGTTCAGTTGAACGGTGCCACTGCCGTCTTCGGCCCTCCCCAGGGTACCTGCACCGGCTCCGCCGGAACTGGCGGCGGTGCTGCTCCCCCTCCTCCTCCTCCCTCGGAGCCAACTGAGGCCCCTACCGTCGAGAACCCCACTGTTGAGCAGCCCCCTGTTCAGCAGCCCCCCGTTGAGCAGCCCGTTGCTCCTGTTGCTCCTCCCCCTGTCCAGGCCCCCTCCGGCGGTGCCTGCACTGAGGGCAACTGGAAGTGCATTGACGGCTCCTCCTTCAGCCGCTGCGCTGCCGGAGCTTGGAGTGCCACCATGGCCGTCGCCCCTGGCACCACCTGTGTCGTTGGCGAGGGAGCCACCCTCAACCTGGCTTAATTCAAGCCTTGCCAGCATCGCCTAACTGATTCTTGACGAATCACTGGGAAGACATTGTATGATTAGCTAGGAACACGCCTCGCCTCGGGTACGGTGAAGGATTTGCGACTTTGTTTTATTGGTTTATTGGTTGAAATGTTTATAGAATGCTGATAGAGTATGAATTTACTGAGTGGACAACTTATATGCCCCAATGCGAATTGTGAAATATGCCTGACCCAACACAAGCCTTTGTTCTGGTGTGTAGAGGAGGCTACTGGGCTTCAATACCACAAAGTAAATTCCATGGACATTAAACCCTGCTCGTACTTCAATTACCATATGATACCCGGAGGAATTGAGGACGTATTGGATGGCCCATTTGCTAAGTAAGCTTTCTAACATGTCGGAGCTTCACATCGCAACTATATGACTTCCCAATTGCGGATATGGTAGCTGTATATGAATAACATCTCGATGGCCAATCGGGAAATGACAACACTATGGAATCTTTTCCCAGTATATGCAGCGATTCGAATCAATCTTCAACCGACAACCACTTAGCACGTCGTTGAGCACTTCACTCTTCGTCGCTTTCTTGCGCTGGATCAGTTAACATAGTATAAGTGGACTTACTGTCGTCTCGCAGTAACGCGTACAAGGCGGATGGGAGAGGTTTGTACTGGCGGTTCTTTATAAACATTGTTCACCAACTTTATTCATTCGGCATGGAGATTAAAAGCAATTTAGTAAGCAATGCTCTTTTTACTATGTTTAGAGTAGCTACTGTTTATTTAACTGATTTTGGGCCTCGATCTTACAGATCTTGGACGAGTTTCCTCAACTGCTCGGACCAGAAGTTTGCCACGGACTTGGTACCGAGAGGGTCTTGAATCAACTTGAAACCATCATCGGCGATCTCCAAAGTCGTGAGTCGCTCACGGCTCGCTGTGCAGAAACGAGGCCACCTGATAGTCTGGGATTCGTTCCTCAGGGGGTTCACGTTACCCGTCACGGCGAAGCTGACGAGGTACGACTGCCAAGCCTGGGAAACGACGCCGTCTCCGATAATCTCGGGCAGGGGCGTCGACCCGTTCTTCAGTGTGGGGTTGTACCAGGTAGGGCGGTTGTCGTCTCCGTGGCCGGCGTTACCGCGCGTTCGGCTGGAGACAAAGGTGCGGCCCGCGAACGCCTCGGCGATGCGGCGGTAGTTGCCCAAGAAAATGGAGTCGGAGAGGATAGCGGTTTGTCGCTCCACGCCGGTACGGTATGGCGAGTTGGTGCTGTTCACAGGTGGGTAAAACTTCTCAATGGCCGCGACTACCTCAGCGTTGGCGTAGGATGCGTTCAGGTTGGCCGAAATGTCCCTGTCAGTAAGGCTTCCGCCTCGGACAAAGAGTCCTCCCTCATTGATGACGTGGGTCACAACAACGGAGTCCAGGTCCTTCCAGTAGTTGCCTGTTCGGGTATATGTCAGTTTTGGATCTAGGCCATGATTTGATAGACGTTTTGTACTTACCGCTCTCAAGCTCAAAAGCGTTGTGGTCACGAATCCAGCCGCCATCGGGGGTCGGACCCAGGCTGACGCCGGACCAGCGTGCTTGGGCGCCAATAATCTGGCTTGCTGGAGCAGCACGCAGGCAGTCGAAGTCTCCACCGGCGCAACCGGCGTTGGTTGCAAATGTTTGGAAGACGCCTTCAGCGCGCTTTGGGTCCCAAACATCTGCCCAGCCGGGACTGAAGATCATTGCTCGGTGGAAGAGGGGGTCACGCTTGCCACCGTACTGGGTAATCTGGTGCATGATGGAACCGCCGCCAGCAGACTGACCGAACACAGTAACATCCGCTGGGTTGCCACCGACGAGGTGAATGTTATCTTGGATCCATTGAAGGGCCGCTCGCTGATCAGCAAGACCAAGAGAGGTTGCATTGGCTTGAATGGGCGTAGCACCGCCCCACCAGCCTCCGAGGACGCCCAGCTGGATTACTATTAGTCTCCTGACATCATCCTTCTATAATTTCCATTTTTAACTCACACGATAGTTGGGCACCACGACAACAGCCTTGCCTTTGGATTGATAGGCGAAACCAGTTCCATCGTAGAGACCTTCAGAAAGCAGGGTATCCTTAGCACCGCCAGTGTAACTGCACAAAACATTAGATGAGATTCATCTGAACCGCGGTTCAAACCGGACACTTACGAGCCTCCATAGATCCAAATGGCTACAGAGAGGTCCTTGGCCTTCTCCCTAAGCGCGGAGGCTGGGACAAAGAGATCAAGGAATAAACAATCTGAGCTTCGTTAACAAGACTGTCGAAAGATTGCGACGTGCGCAGGAATGCGACTTGCCCTCCGCAGAACCAGCTCGTGCCGCTCCATTAGAATCCAATTGAAGACACATGTTGCCGTACGAGCCATCTTGAATCTCGTTCACTGGCTCCGGGGGAGCTGGCTGCGCAAACCGAAGGGCACCGACGGGTGGTGCCGCGAAGCGGACGTTGCGGAAGGTGTAAACCTAGAGTGACAGAGATAACTCAGTAATAGCCAATTGGCGCGGATCATGATCGAAACTCACATCTGCCTCCTCGTCATACTTGGAAGCCCTCCAGGTACCATAGGGCAGCTTCAGCAGCGGTAGCTCTGCGGCTGCCAGCGCTCCGACCGCGTAAGCAGTCACGCACGTCAGCGTTGTCAAGGCCTGACCCAGATGCATGTCTGCGACGGATGCTGCTTTCCAGTAGCCAAAGGACAGGGGAAGGACAGAGGGCCATCGTCGGGACGCTGGACCTCGCCACCTATTTATCGAATTCGGACATGATTATATAAACGGCATACAATGCTACTCAATTGCCGAATCGGAATAAAGCTGCGTGGAGGGGATCAGCTATGGAGTTGTAGGCCGGCGGGTGGAGGAACAGGCCTAGATCGGGGCTAGATTCGGGACGAAGGGCTAAAGAGAGGTTAGCCTCCCGAGTCGATTGAACCACTAGTCTTCAATTGGGATTATTTACTGCGCCGTCATGCATCTACCGTAGCAAAGGTCCCCCAAATGGCAGGCCGGATCGTGGGGAGGATGCGGGGAGAAGCTCCAGCCTCGGTCAATCTGACAAAGCGCGGGCACCATCAACTCGAGCTACGGCCAATTACCGTTTCTCTCCAGAGTTGCGCTGTTTTCTACCCCATTGTTCGCTAGCATGGGGTAATGCGAAGAAGATTGGAGGGGGCCGTCCATGGAAATAAAATTGCATCCAAGCGTGGTGCGTCCTCTCTTGGCAATGACACAATGCTCCGCCCACGTGGTGAGGCCACTGGCAGACCAGACTATGAGCGCGCTAAAGCATCACGCAATTCGGATGTTTCTGCCGAATCTGATGACCCCTGGCAAAGACGTGCGGAGACGGATTGAGAGAGAAAGGCCGTTACCGATGATTCTTAGAGTCTGTATCGGGAACCACGTACCGAGCGTTGCCGTGGGGTTTGTTGGGGAGGATTCCTTGCATGATGAGGGGTAGCCGCTGTATACAGATGCGCCAGATCCATGCCTCGAAAGAGTCGGCACAGACAGTGGTAGTAGCAGCAGCAATAGTAATAGGAGACAGTTCTGGCCTGAGCAAGGCAATTGGAAATGATACTTGGCAGCATTATCATGCCCAGACTGTGGAGAAGCCCACGAGCTTGAGCTTGTTTCGGTGACACTTGTTTCCAGAAACTATTGGAGAAACGTCACTGGGGCCACCAAGTGTGAGCTACCCTAGAACTACCACATACCCTGGCCCCTTGGAGAAGAATTCACTTCAACTTTAGAGGGGACAAAAATGGGAAGATGAACATGTTTCATTCTAAGAAAACACCAATTGGCCAGGAACTATGCAATGGAGAGTATCGAGCGTTATTTATTGATCATTACGCAACGCAATTGCTAGGGAATAATTCTCACACTGAGTTGCAGAGGCGCAATTATGGAACCATATCAACCATTTGTTGTCTATATACTATATCATGATATCATTACAAAAGCCTGGGCCATCCTGCTGGGTACCTTTCATTCTCCCAAAATTCGTGTCAACGTCTCACGCTTCACACAGTTCTCGTACGCGAAGCTGCTCGCGAGTTCCTCGAGCTCCTCCTTCGACTTGTCTCGGAACAGCTCGGCCATCTCCCAGCCAATGTACTCGCTCATCAAGGTCTCTCTGATGACGCGCTCGAATTGCCTCTCGAACGTCCAGGTCTTGGGGTACTTAGTGCTCCTGTAGGGCTCAATCGCCTCCTGTTTCATGCCTTCCAGGAACGGCTCGTACAGGTGCTTCACTCCATCCTTGTTGACCACGCCCCAGAAGTCGAGACCCAGGCGCTGCTTCTTCTCGATAAAGGGCTGGATCAGGCGCATGTAGGGCGACTCGGGGTCAAGGTACACCATTCCCTGGTATCCGACGTCCTTGTACAGCCAGATTGACCAGCTCACGTCAGTCTCGGCATAAATGGCAAGCTGCTCCTTCAGCATGGCGAAGCGCTTGACGTTGGTCTTGACTCCTTCAACACCCTCCTTTCGCTCATTCTGGTAAACAGGGCCAAACTCGCCGTTCCAGATGGGCACGTTCTTCTTTCGCATGAACTCGACCTTGCGTCCGAAACTCGAGCGCAACTTCTCTTTTTGCTCCGGGTGGCCCTCGAACTGCTCGCCAATGGGGAAACCGAAAAGACTGTAATCGTGGCAAGCGTAGACAGCATTAGGGAGCGGGTTCTCTGGGAAAGCTCGGAAGTCCATGGCGTAAGTATTTCCGTCAATGAAGATCATGTGCTCGGGGTCAATGGCACGGACAGCCTTTTCGGCTCGCTCGTACCACTCTACCAACCTCCGGCCGTAGTGACCGGAAGCAGTCTTGTTGGGGTCCGCTGGCTCATTGAGCAAGTTGTACCCAGCAACAACAGGGTTGCCCTTGTAGTGTTTGGCCAGAGCCTCCCACAGCTGAATCGCTCGGTCTTGGTGGTCCTTGAACTCCCAGAACAAGGCCTTTGTAATGCCAGAATCACTGTGCCAATCTTGGTTTTGCCCACCGGGGACTGCATGCATGTCGAGAACAACATAGAGGTTGTAGCGGCCGCAGATGTTGACTATACGGTCGACCAGGTCAAATCCTTTCTGCTTGATGACGGAAGGGTTCATATCATCAATGAAATGACGGTAGTTGAAGGGGATTCGAATGCAGTTGAGGCCCAAAGAGGCAAAGTAGGCGGCATCTGCCTCTGTAAAGAAGTGGTGGATGAGACGGTCGAAGAAGAACTCGGCCTTCTCTTCTCCGAGCACCTCAGCCATTTGAGCCCGATGCTCGTGTTCATGGCCCGAGTAACCGGTGATGAAGTTTTCCATGTTAAGCATACCGCCGAGAGCAGCGCCCTTCAGAACGACAGACTCCCCAGCCGGGTTGACTATGCGGCTGCCATCTGTTCGAAGCATTGTGCAGGGTTTGCTGGATTGGACAGGGCGTGTGCCTGATACACCGTCGTAAGAGCTGGAAGGGTCTGCGGCGGCTCCCATTTTGAAAAGATTATAATGTTGAGGACAATGTAGGGAAAACGGAACTGATTGTACTAAAGTGAAATGAAGTAGAAGCTGCCGTTTACCTAGACTGTACAAACCGCTGATCTTAAGATGTACAAAGACGGGGATGAAAGCGAAGTTAAGAGCGAAGTTAAATAGTGATGCAGGCTTGATCGATGACTGAAGACGTACGGCGACGGTTGGGTATTAAGAATGGCCCGGCTGTGCTGTCGGCAGAGGTTCTGGATCTTAAAGGCGACACTCCCCGAGACATCTAGTGCCGATCCCCATGTCTCCCCGACCTTGATCATTTGACTTTTGGAAAAGCGGGAGCGTGGGGTCTCTTCTCCGCAGCCGCATCGATTTTGTGGGGGATTGTCATATTCATGTTATTAGATCGAGCGTTGGACCGTAGTTCGAACCATGCATCGACTGATGTTATTACATTACATTCCGCTTGCACCCGAAACGCAGACTATGAAACCTCGAGGCTGAGAGCTACTTGCTGCAAAAACTGTCTCCACTCGGCCAACTCCGCACTTTCATCCTCCCATGAACGGAGCATTTGAACTACGTGGTGGACGGCGTCCTGCCACCCCGATGGCATGTCGGCGGCGAGCAGGCCCGCTCCTAGGAGGACGAGGGTCGAGCGGATGCAGCCCCGGATCAGAGGCCATGTGCCGTGGTGCCGATGCAGAAAGCCCGGTTCGTTCACGTAGATTCGGCGAACGTGGTAGTACAGTCCTTTTTGAGCAAAATCCTGCCCGGGCAGCTGGCTCACCGTTCCCGTCTCTAATCCTCCGAGATGCGCCATGACAAATGGCCAATAAATAGTCTCAAATATGTTCACAAAGTGCCCTCGTAAAACAAAGACACATACATTATCCGACTCCGATGGCTGCGCAATGGAGAGTTCCGGAGGCAGGCTTTCGGCCCATCGCTGGGCTTGGGCTTCATAGACAGGGATCAGCGAAGCCAGTTCGCTGAGAAATGCCAAGTTTGAGCTGGCCTCTCGATGAAGCTGTAAGATCTCGTTGCACACGCGGCTTGATAACCGTCTCAGAGAAATCTCGGCCAAGTAGAACAGCCAGGATGCCCTTTGCCTCTCCGAATCGGTGGGCAGGGCAGTATCTAGTGCCTGCGGTGGTGTGGGGAAGAAGGGAGGATACAGTACGCTTGTCGAGTGTGGCATGTTGAAGTCTGGCAGCACCAGGTCTTGTCTCATTTCCCTCTCAGACTTCCATGCAGACCAGTAAACAGCTTGAGCCTGCACTTGGTCCGCGCTAACGGTCATCAACTCGCTTGGCGATTGCACCGTTGACTCTAGGGCCTTGTTTCCTCTCTGCAGGAACGGCAAGGCCTGGCACGCAGCTAATGCTTGGGAAAAGAAGCGCCATGCCTGGAACGGCTGGAACACGCACATCATGTACACTCCAGATAGGAACAGACACTGTGCGCCGATGATGTTCGTCTGGGAGAGAAGCATACCAATCCTCTTTTGCGCCGCATCAAAGAAATTCTTTGCTTCTGTGAATGCTGCCGTGCCAGGTTTAGTGTCAAGGCTGGGCCCCAGGGGCGTTGCGATCCTGCCGAGCGCGCAAACGACCAAGGCGAGGCAAGACTCGGCAGACCAATCAATGCCATCGGCGATGACCTTGCCGACGAGGTGGCGGATCGCCGTCTCGTCGAAGATGGGATTCTTGCAGTGAACGTGGATGAAGAAGTTATCCAACAGCAGTTTCAAACCCTGGGGCTCGATGTCGAGCAGGCCACCGATGGAGCTGTTGCCGGGAGAGTATGAATGTATTGGCTCTGGGATGTCGTTTGCATGCCCTGCATGATGTGGTCGGCCAACCAGAATTGACCAGGAGAAGAGACTCTCCACTTTTTCGGGGAGGATGCTTCTCAACGGGGCATCGTCCAGTATCTCGGGGATCTTGGCCAACGTAGACCCCAGCGGCGACACCTGGGACAGAGGGCTGACACTTTGCAGCGTTGCCGGCGGTGGTCGAGCCGTAGCAAAGGAGTCGAGTTTGGCATTCTGGGCCTCGCTCGACTCTTTGACTATCCTCTCCAACTCGTCCAGCCGTTCCAGGATCTTGAGGCTGGCCGGGTCAAACGAGGACAGATCCATGGGCGACTGGATGCAGTTGGCGCCCACACTCACGCAGTAGGAACATGCCGGGCGCTTGTTATCGCACTTGGTCTTGCGCGCGCGGCAGACCTGACACGCCGTATTGGCCCTCTTTCTCGGGTAAAATGCAGTCCCTCGCGCGGCGGGTCTCTTGCCAGGGCGACGTTCCGCCTCGTCGGGATTCCCGGGCGGGTCTGGCTGGGCTTCATCCGGGTATGAGCGCATGGCCGGTTAAGCTCAAATCGAAAATCCCACACAAAGTAAACTCTTGGGAACCGTTTCGAAGTGGAGAAGGAAACCTTCGATATCCTTGTCGATGCAAATCGTCTGAGAGTTGAGCAGGTGAGTTGAATGTGTCGCAACGATCGAAAATCGGGCCCGTCGGGGAATGTCGCTTCTTTATTCGGGGACGAGCCGCAATCGTTAGTGCATTTTGGTAGCAACGCCGGCTTAAGGCCGAGGCGCCATGGCGGCTCTAGACTCAATATGTCACGAATCGCCAAAGCGCTATCGGGGAGTGTCGCCTTTAATGCCATGGCTACGGCTAGCTTACCTCCCCAGAATCTCCACGTCCTCCGTCTGGGGTGCTGGCTCCATCAGTCTTTCCTCCCCAGATTCCCGGGAACGCCTATGGGATGTGGACTCAGAGTCTGGTTAAAGTCGTGTGACAATCTCCCCGGACTCACTAGTGCACTGAGCAATGCATAGCTGACAAGCCGACGGCAGTTGATGGCGTCACGAAAACGCCTGCAACCGGGCCTCGTGGCTTAAATTTTCAAACCTATATAACCACCCCTTACCCATTGCCGATCATCTTATCTTTTCGACGAACCTCATCCACTCTTCAAAGGGCTTCAAGAGGGTTCCAGACAAAAACACTCGGCCTGTTTCTTTCGCAGCCGGCAGCTGCAGCATCACCGCAACAAAAATGGACTCTCAAGCACCCGACGTCGGCAAGGGCGACCTCAATCTGGAGGCCAAAGTCTCTGGCACTGAATTCGTCGACCCCAAGTCAGATGCCGTGAACGCAGACCGTCAACTTGAACACGACCTTACACTCAAGGATTTCTTTCGCCGGCATCCTGCCATTGTCGGATGGTCATTCTATTGGGCCATGGCTGCCGTTGGCTGGTAAGTTGTCTCACATAGCCAAACCCTGGATCCATCTTAAATTCAATGATTCTTGCCTAACTTTATTATCATAGGGGCTTCGATGCTCAGATTAACGGTGCCATGATTTCCGTAACTCCCTTCCGCCGCGACTTTGGGTAAGCCAACCAAAAATCAACACTACGACATAACCCATATTAAACGAAAATTTAGATATGTCGAGAACGGCGAGGCGATTCTTCCCGCGGACTGGCAGACCGCCTTCAATGTCATCAGCAGCGTCGGACAGTTCTTCGGAGGCTTCCTTTGCTCGTGGATCAGCGATCGGATCGGACGAAAGAACTCTCTTGCCATCGGCCTTTTGGTCACCAGCGGCGGTATCTTTGGCGAGATGTTTGCCTCCAGCAATGCCACCTTCGTTGTTGCCAAGCTCATCCTTGGTTTCGGGTTAGGCTTCTACCTGACATTGGCTCCCCTTTCCACCTCGGAAATTGCACCTGTCGTGTTCCGTGGTATCTCTACCGCTGGCGTAAATCTTGGTGTCGCCATTGGCCAGCTACTCTCGAATGCAGTGATTAAAGCATTCTCCACACGAACCGATGTCTGGGCCTACCGTGGACCCTTCGCAACCCAACTGTTCTTTGTCGCTTTCTTGGCATTCGGCTTGCCCTTCGTCCCAGAGTCTCCTTGGTATCTTGCTCGCAAGGGTCAACGTGACGCCGCTAAGAAGGCCTTACTCAAATTGTATGGATCGAATACGAACATCGATGCTAAGCTCGCCACCTTGGAAGAGACCATTGCGGAGGAAAGAGCCTCCAGCGATGATGAGGGAACCTGGCTTCAGTGCTTCAGGGGCACGGATTTGCTCCGAACCGTTATCAGCATGGGCGTTTTCGTCTGCCAGCATTTCGTTGGAATCATCTTTGTGCTTGGATACTCCACGTACTTCTTCCAACTGGCCGGTCTTGCCGAGTCCAACAGTTTCGATCTTGGAGTGGGCGTCACTGCTTGTGGTGTCGCCGGCAACATCTGCAGTTGGTTCGTGGTTAATTCTTTCGGCCGCCGCAAGATCTTTCTGTCCGGTATGGTGACTCTGACTGCTCTGCTGCTCCTGATCGGTATCATGGATGTCGTGCCCACCGACGCCGCCAAGTGGGTTCAAGCTGCTTGCACCGTCATCTACGCATTTATTTACTTTGCCACTGTTGGTGCCATGGCGTTTGCAATTCTTGGAGAATGCTGCTCTGTTGCGCTCAAGGCAAAGACCATGGCCCTGGCTACTGCCACACAGGCTGTGATGGGTATCGCGATGAACTTTGCCATCCCTTATATGGTCAACCCAGATGAGGGCAACCTGAAGGGCAAGGTCGGATTCATCTTTGGTGGCCTTGCATTGATTGCTATGGCGTGGAGCTGGTTCTATATTCCTGAACTCAAGGGTCGTCGTTATGATGAGATTGACCGAATGTTCCATCAAAAGATCAAGCCCAGGCACATGGGAACTTATCAAATTTGAATGATGTGTTACATCACTGTCGCAATTACTGTTTGAAAGCATTGAGGAGATGCGAGGTCTTGGAGCGGAATGTGTTAAGCGGTTAGTGATATATTTTATGTAATTTTATACGACTAACGGATTTTCCCGTCCTCAACATTGATTATGTCTTGTACAGTACTGTGGTACTGTCAGCTGACAAATGGGCTTACCTCGGCCAAGCCGTTATTCATTTAAACATAAGCAAAATTATTAGCTCTCCGTAAGCATCGCCCTTTTCCAAAGCTGCGTGAAATAGACCTCATTTCGAAACTTTCCAGCAGCAAATGCATCGTTGACAACGATGTCTGAGCAATATCCTGTGTGGCTGATAAAATCACACATGGCTTTTCAGGATCCGGATATGCGCGGAACTCGCCATCATCATGCGATATTCGTGCAGACAAAAAATAATGCTGGAGTGCTTCACCATGTAACAGGTGATGTGACTTCTTCAGCGGGGATGAGGTACGAGCACCGGGACGAGCCGCAACCAGAAGATTCTGAAGGCTTTTTCAGTAAGCATTTATTGGGCCATACGACCTCGGCAGTTCATCCAAGCGAATGGGCGCAATTGCTGGCATCGCTCCCGGCGCCACCGCAACAAAAGGCATTCAACATAAGGACAATGAGAACAGAACCTTTCAAAAGTCTTAGCCCTTTGATTTTCTACGGGCCGGATGAGACCAGGAGACCACTGATTAAATGCACGGAGTGGACAATGCAAACTGCGATACCGTCCCTGTTTGATCATGGCTTCATCATAAAGCAAGGTGCACAGTCAGCTTTCGCAAGCGAGTTCAGCAAGACTGAACACAAGACATAATATACTGAAGTGACATTTGTAACCATACGGGAACAGTCTAAGTCAATATCGTTCAATTAAGTCTGTTAAAACCCCAACATGCTGCACTTTTGTCTTCTCGAATTTTTCCAGCCAGAGGAGTGCAGCTGATACGTATATCATTACAATTATTTCGTGACTCAGGCCCCAGCTCTCTCAGTCCGTAATTTCAACAACCAACTTCGTACAGCTAACACCCTGGCTTAACTTATTTAGCCCAGCATTGATCGAATCCACCCCCTTTCCTATGACGGTCGGTGCTGGGCTGGGCCAAATAGTTCTGTTAGCAAGATTCAACCTCAATTGCGTCCCCAGCCAATAACGAAATTGCTCCAATCTCTCCGCTTCCACTGCCGATGGCATGATAAAGATCGTCTCCACTCCATCCACAATCTCCGCATCCGGTGGGATAGGAGGCGCTGATGCTATCTTCGTCATCTTCTTGTCATCTCGCTCTTCTCCCACAAATGATCGGAGGACTGCTTGACACAGCTCAAGCTGCCCCATGGCCAGAAAACAATGCCGAATTACTAAACCATCTGCCTTCGCAGCCGAGACAATCGCTTCAACAACATGTGGATCTTTGTAGTCAAATACGCGATCTGCGCCCAATGAAGCGACATAAGTCATGTTGCCCGACCCTGCTGTAGCATATACGGCCGCAAAAGACGAGTGAGGATCTTCCCGCAGAAGTCTGGCAGTTTGCACACCCATGGTGCCCACGCTTGAAGATGCGCCCCAGATCAGAAGGGCTTCTCTTTTGCCCAAGGGGCTACGACGCTTCTGTACAGCAGTCTCCTTGTTGGAGGCACTAGCGGGGATGGAATGGGTAGCCACCGTAAGCCGAGGAATGCCCATGGCATCCCACGCGCTCAGAGGCACCTGAAAAGCGACAGGCAAGGTTGCGGCGTCGTTCCATGACATGCCATGGTCTGTAAGAGGCACAGCATGCTGCCATGGGACAAGACATCGCTCCTGGAAAGGGCCGTAATCTGAGTTGAAAGAGTGCCAGAATGTGGCGGCGTAGGCGGCAACACGAGTGATGTTTGGTTGGAAAGAAGGCGTTGAGCTGTCATTGGCATCACCGGTAGGGACGCCATCACCAACTTCGAGGACTAAGCCTGACATATCGAAGCCAAGGATGGTGGGATACGAGGATATGAAAAGGCCTTGGTCACGCATGATGACATCTGCGGGGTTAAGAGCGACGGATCTGACAGCGATGAGAAGTTCGCCAGGTCCCGGTTTTGGGGTACGGCGCGTCTGAACTTCGAAGGGTAGACCCACACCCAAGGAGACAGCAGCGAGGTGGGTGGCCATTTTTGTTTTGATATGAATAGACACCTTTTTGAAGGTGAGGTGAATAAGGTAGTGAAAATTAAATTGTGATTGTGGTCTTGTCTCTGTAGGCGGTTCAGTTTGCAAAGAACTGCGGGAAATTTTGAATCTTTTATACTTCCCAATGCTCACAACCAAGAGACATGCGGTCCTAAACGGCCTTCCGATGATCCTCGATGGCGGATCAACCGGGCACAGCTCGTAGCCAATCAGAAGTCTCTCCTCCCGACACAGAGTTAGCGTGAGATACGTTTCCGAGATGAGGTTAGCAGACTGGTGGAGTCACTGACGACCCGAAACCACTAGTGATCACTTCGACGTGATGACCAGCAATAATCCCTTCTGCAACCCAGGTCGCTGTTGAGCTCGCAAATACCTCACAGCCAACGGCGACAAGCATTCAATATGAGCTTACCCTGTGAGAAAGAAGCTCCTCAGAGCAGGGTCAGGAGGAGATCCCGGTTTGGCTGCCGCAATTGCAAGCTCAGAAAACTCAAGGTCGGTGACTTTCCAGGCCCCGTGTGACAGCGTTGTGCTGAAGAAAGACATTTGGCCGTCGACAGTGCGACGAAGCGAAACCACATTGCAGAAGATGCGTTTCGTACGGAGTTTTATGCAACTTCATACCGAATATTCCAGATCTACAATCCGCTGCTGCCGACACCGCGAAGCCATTACGGATTCGAGGTAGATCCAACATTCGACCCCCTGTCACCAGTGCTGTCTGGACCGCCGACGGATCCTCATGCTACCAGCTTGACGCCAATTGTCAAGAACTCATCACTCGATATCTTGGAAGGGGCCTCATCGCCCCGGGGGACCCCAATATGATACACGTTAATCGCAGGCTCCTGGGACTAGCATACACTGTGAGTCTAGCCGCTTAAACATTATGTCCACCTCACAGCACTGAAGCCGAAACCTGATGCAACTGGTTGGCGCTGGCTAACGTGCGACTTGCAGTACCCTTTCCTCATGCATGCGTCTCTCGCCGTCGCATTCACATACGACCGTTGTCGTAAAGGCTCATTAAGCTGTCGACGCAGCCTCGAAGAGTGCTATCATTGGTCGCGAAGCATAGATCTTCTCAATAAGAGGTTGATGGATCCAATCGAAACAAAAGACAAAGACCCAATCTGGGGCACCGCTGCCGCTCTAGCAATTTTGGCTGTCTCGTCCCCCGATGCGCACACGCCAGAAGAATCATGGCCTCTGAAATCATCCGACCAACCTGGCCTGGAATGGTTGCGCATGAGCCGCTGCAAAATGTCACTGTGGCACACAGTGAATCCGCTACGGCCGGACAGTATTTTCTCCGTCATGGCATCGAGCTATGCCGTGATGAACTCGCCTTTGCCGGATAGGGGCGCCCATGGTATACCAGAGTCACTGGCTGCATTGTGTCTGTTGGAAGACTTTTCCACGGCCGACAATAACTCGTATTTTCTTGCAGCTCACGCGGTCGCACAAATTCTGGACCTCCCGGATAATGAAGTCACAACAGGCCATACCCAAATCTTTACGCGCATCATTGACGGCTCTTTCAAATTATTGCTTGAGGAACGAGACCCCGCAGCGCTTGTGTTACTGTACTTATGGTACCGCAAGACAAGCCGCAGTATATGGTGGATTGAATCCAGAGCTAGAGTGGAATGCCCTTCCATTTGTTCGTACCTGCGACTCTATCACAAAGAGAATGCTAGGGTGCAGGCATTTGTTCCAGAAAATCCTCCCTGAAATAGGCAGAATGGCCTGAATATTCCCAGCCCATTAATCTCTGTCTTTATTCACGCTGTGCCTTTGAGAGAGCAACTTTCAAGAGTAGCCACCCTGATTGCTCGAACTTTTAAAAGCTCATGAAAATGTCGATACTTTATACGCTGAATCTATCTATCAGGCAGCCAATCATTTATTTCACACTGCTACGCGCGACCCGGCCACGGAGGTGATGTCTTTCACACTGTTCTTGAGGCAATGATAGTATTTTGATCCCGTGTCTCGTGTGATATGACACCATGGAAAACTTTATGATTGACTTCTGGCCTCTTGCAATCTCTGCTTCACAGCAGCATTGTCTTCGCCAATTTTCCTCATTCCTATCTGAAGCATGGCTTCGTTGGAAACGCTTAATGACCAAGACACCATCCATAGCGAACCAAATTTCCATTAAATCCAGCCGCCCGCCAATACCACCAATTCCCATGGGCTAACCAGCCTTCTTGCAGGCAGGACGATCTCTGTAACTGTGCCCTGATAAACTTCGCAATCATATTGCCCTGGAATTCCCAGGCCCGCACACAAATTATCTAAACCAATGAGCATACCTTCCACGCCATCGGCAGCGAGAAACTCATCTATCAGTTCAGCTGCTCCTGGAATTTTGACCATTGGGATGAGCCTAATTTCGCGATTCGAAAGCTCACCCTGAATCTTGCTAGGGTCTTTTTGAAAATTGTGAATCGGTTGGATAGCGGCACTACCTATTCCGAGCTGCGTAGGATTCGCGTGAAGATCATGTCGACGAATATGCAGCGAATAACCGCAATGTTAAAAATACAGGCGCCTTGTTATTGGTTGTCTATTTGACGGACATGACGAGACAGCTCCTCCGTCCAATTTTCGGCTTCTAAAAGGGTTGGAGACTGTGTATGAAGCCATCATATGCTGCTAGCGACCTTCCAAGGTGGTGGAAAATGTGAACTATGGTGCAATCAATTCAAATTGAAGTTTTGTTTGGTTCTTTTCCATCTTCTATATGAGCTGCTGATCTGCGTTCGTCCATTGTTTTATGTGCCATACTGCGCGATCTAAGTATCACCTCGACCATACACGGAGCCGAGCCGGGAGCCCCCTGGGCCCCAATAGTGGCTCTGAAGTTCCTCATGCAGTGGGTATATTAATTTCATAGTGTCGTTTGGCTTGAGCTTCATGGTCGGAGGAACCCCAAAGCCACCAGCGGGGGAAGGTCCACGGCTAAGTTTAATAGAAGCTTTGCACGCAAACAAGACTTTCAGGTAATAGGACTGTCTCATGTCACATAGTGAACCGAACGACTGTGGGCTAGGCCCCAAAATAGGCCCCATAATAGGCACAATAGACCAAGCAATCCATCTTGTTGTTAGTGAAGTACTATTGCTTGGTAGAGAAGGCACAAATATAGCCAATTAAGCAAAAGAAGACTTGGATTGTCGGAAGCGTCTCTGCTCATCACATGAAGCCTCTTGAGTCGACACATAGTTTCTTATCCACCATAGTTGAATACAGGATCATCAGCGAGACTAGTGAGATATGTCGCGGTCACATCTCGCGCTAGCTTGATTGCTTCTGGGTCGTGTGCCGGGGGAAGGTGTTCGAAAACGACTCGGCCTTTCTTGCCGGCAAACTCCTTTGTCAAGAGTGGCTCAGCTAGCGATGAATATAAACGAAATTCGCAAAAATAAAGACCTGCGTCGTGTGAAACGCATGAAGTGACATTCTAATTAACGATCAGTGGTCTTGACAGCCAGATTCGTACCCACACGGTGGACATCCGGGTGATATTGCTTCACGGTACGCCACGCAGCCTCAATATCCAGCGAGGTCGTCAGAGTATCTGGCAGTCCTAGGTTCTTGAGCTGGTCCGAGTCGACATACTTCCCGTCGTCGCCAGGTAGTTTATACCCATCTCTGTGCGCAATAGTCTCAAAGCGAAATTGATCTGGATCCCAGTCCAGAGCTATCATGCCGAGATGAAGAATAAGATCTATTCGGACGTGCTCCTCGTTTTCGTCTGGTTGAGCTTCTGGCAAAAACGAAGTACGCTTGCTGGTCCAGATATTCCTGGACACGGATCGCACATCATCATAGGTGTCCAAGGTGTCACAAAAATACTCCAGTATGCGAATGTCCTTTTTGTTGGGCCTCTGGATCAGTTCGGGGAGCGCATCTCTCACTAGTTGTGAAGTATTATAGTCATGTTCCATGAACGGCGGAGGGGCGTGAGTCTTGGGTCCATAGCCAATCAGAAATCCAACTCACAGGATTACCAGCCACGACCACGTTCAATCGGTCGTGCGGGAACATCTTGTGTCCTCGGAGTAGATATGAACGGACCTACTTGACCTTGAGGCTCGGGCAAGGCCTTTATGTGAGGATGGCCAAGAGACCCGGATGGTAGCACGGGTAAGACTGTTATTACACAGCTAATGCGACAAACCTCCAGCTGTGACTTACTCGTGTTTCAGAAGGAACGGTAATGAAAGGCCTGACAACTATATCCTTGATAACAAGGCACATTGCACTTTATCCTGATGGCTTGCTTGCTGTTTCGGTATGAAAATGGAAACATCAATGTCGCCATTGGACGGCAGCTGCCCTCATTCATCATTCATGAACCCCACGAACCTGGAGTGTAGACACAGCGAACAGCCCTATGACTCACACGTGGTCCTTGTAAAGTCTTTCAATGTCATTGCAAGTCGCACCCCGGGCATCTTTTCTCCGCTAACAGTTCGATCGCGCACCAGCGAACAAGCACATAACAAAGCCATTGGTCCGTGATGCACCCCAAAGTTGGGCTTCGATTCCTCTCCTCGGCACTTCAGCTAATTTGGTCACCAGGTTCAGGCCGTCAACGCGACCTGCCGTTGCATTTTGCGTGTCACAAACACATTGGCCACTTCTCGCTTCCACCGCTCCGCCGTGGTTCAAAGACGTCGGCGATGGAACTCTTAACCAGAATCTCATCGACTTGACCAAGGCGGCCATTCAGAAAGGCTTTCACCATCTGGACTGTGCAGAAACGTATGGTACCGAAGAAGAAGTGGGCTTAGCCATCAAGGATGCGGGTGTTCCGCGCGAGAAGCTCTACATCACAAACAAGGTCGCCCAAGGCATCGATGACATTCCGGCAGCAATGGAGCAGAGCCTCCAAAAGATGCAGATAGAGTATAAAGACTTGTCAGCCCCCCTTGTTGTTCCACAGATGGGCTGACTCTGCATTGCTAACGCTATGTACGTCCCAGGTACCTTATTCACGTCCCATTCTTCGCCAAATCCGAAGCCGATTTTCAGCGCGCATGGAAGTCTATGGAGGAGCTCCAAAGATTGGGCAAGGCTAAATCAATCGGGGTGAGCAACTACCTGCGGGAGGACGTTGAGGCAACACTTAGGGGCGCAACTGTCCAGCCTGCCCTCAATCAGATTGAGTTCCATGCCTATCTTCAGCATGGAGACGACTACGTCCCCTGGATGCGCCAGCAAGGCATCCAGGTTGGGTCCTTCAAAGGGCTTACTCCAGCCTTCCGAGCACCAGATGGGCCGCTCCGTCAACCTTTGGCCTGCATCGCGAGAGCCCATGACGCGACAGAGGCTGCTGTGCTTATCAGTTGGATCATTCGGAACAACATCATTGCCGTCACTACCACTACCAAAGTTGAGCGGCTTGATGAGTATGCACAGGCTCTGAAGATCAACATGACCGAGGAGGAGGTTCAAGAAATCACGGATCTAGGCTCTACCTACCATTTTCGCACGGGTTGGCCTGAACATTTCGAGGAGAATGATCGACCATAAACCAGCAAATCTGGCAATGGATCTGAAAACCTCATCATCCATAGTTCTCTTTAGCTTACCCGGTGGAATTGAACCACATTGCTATGCAGCCCCTATGTATCATTGATGAGCTAATTTATGTGCATACTGTCGTCATACTCGAAGAACCGGTCATGGTATAATAGCTCAAGACCAATGTTGAAACAGTAGTACACCAGCATTCAAACAGAATTTTGCACTGTTTTTCATCCAGTCCAGAACAGAACCTTAACAGCCACCAAATTGCTTCCGATGATAGTAACCAGCGCCATTCGGATCCCCTGATCGCTGTAAGGCGACCCAGCATCACTGCATTGGCCCCGACTGTAGCCCTCCAGGTTGCGTTTGCAGAATACCTAGGTCATCATTACTCTTCGGATCCCTGTCCCAAGTCGCCCAATCGCTGTAGGGCGCCATCGATAATAGCGCCGATTTTGCTGCCGACGCCGCCAAGCAATGCGCAAATAGGGCCTTTCGCCCTCATTCCCATGGCCGCCCCCATATCCACGGCCGGATCCTCTTCCAAATCCGCCGCCCGAGAAGTCATCATCGGAGCCTTTCTCGTTATTCCAAGAGCCGCGGCCAGGACCTCTACCAGACCCGGTCAGTGGAGCTGCCTCCCGAACATCGACGTCAGGGACGTCACCCCTCCGACGCCGATTTTCGTTTTACAAACATAATAGACATGAAGTTTAGATTGCCGGCTCAGCTTGCCAGTCGCATTCGCGGCCGTCGAAGAAAGACATCAGATTGCTAATGAAAACCCTGAGATGCTCGGTTTCCATAGTGTAAGTTGTGATCAGGCTGGTTTCTTAGTGGCGAGTTCTGACAACAATTATTGTTGTGGTGGAAAGTCTACAGGGCCATATGCTTCTGTGTTTGGATTGGATTACTGATCGTGGCTAATTCACAGACCTTGGAAAGGAGGAGCTTAAAAATGAACAGAGTTAATCTCTGCACGGTGTACCATTTTTTTTCTGAAAATTGATCAAACGTTGTTCTCTTGTGCTTTATTTGATTTTACTAAGGAAAATACGTTCTCTGAAATTTGGCGGCGTTATCGACGATGATAATCGTGCGTAGGTGCATGGGAAAATGCCACCACCTTCCCAAAACACCAAGGCTTGGGTATCGGAATCTTGCAACAAGGAATAATAGATAATCAATGAAAGGTCTTGCCCATAGTCTGATCTTCATAAAAACTCGATGTTGATGACGACTGGTTTCGGCTATGCGTCTCCCTTTTATCTAATATATAGACAGACCGTCCTGCGGTCTAGGGTAAACAAAGTAAAGCTACGCACTGGGCACGAGTTTCCTGCCCCCAACACAATTGCAGTTTTAGACAATCACAAAGGTCATGGGATGTTCTCAGCTCTTTGATGCTACATTTCGACGAATGTTCACTGTTTGAAGAGGATGTGTGTGGGTATGGGTTTATTGGTAGATTAGCTGAATCAAGGATCTACCAACAAAGTCCTACCTAATCTACCTACTTTCCGAGATTCGCCAGTGAGATATCATTTCTGCTTCGCACCTTCCTTTCCGCCCACCAATTTTTTTTTTCTTCTTTTCTTCTCCTTTTCTTCTCCTTTTCTCTGTCCAAAGTCCAGTTTTGTTTCGCAGGTCGGCAAGACATAGTCATGCGCCCAATGCCCGTCTTTGCATTGGCTGTCGGTAATTATATGGGCCTTTGCGCTTGTCGCTTAGAAGTCGTCACCTTCGGTGCCTTGAGGCCAGATGCGTACCCAATCTTCCTCGCAAAAACGACCGATGGGCTTCTTCTTACCATTGTAGGCAATGTCTCCACCGCCGCGGGCAGAGCCGCAAGTTCCACATGTGTCCACTGTTATCTTCGTGTGATGCTTGCAAGTAACACACATCCAACTGTAAATGGGCGTTGCGGTGTCATGAATGTTAACAGGTTCAATGGCCTCCTCCTCGACTTGGGAAAGAATGCGTGGTGCCATCTTGGTACGAGTAGGTATTTTCTGATGTCGTTGCGAATTGAAGTTTCGACGAAGGGTCGTTTGGTGGGTTTGTGCTGATTGTGTGCTTGTCTCAAATGTGACCAGGTTTTGGGAATGTGTTTTTTTCTTGCTGGAACCAGATCGAGAAATACTGGGAAATGTTCATCATTATATTTTAGTTTGCCTTGCAGTAGATTCACTGATCTTGCTATGTCAATCACAACGGATGTGCCAAGACGAGCTTTGTTTTCCGTACTAATTCATTATTCCTTGGGCTGTTAGATGTTCTGCTATGTGCCTTCGTTGTACTGCTTGACACAACCGCGTTTGGGTACACAATAGCAATGAAATCTGAAACAAAAACATTTTCAGACAATCAAAGAACTTGTGATAGATGTTTCTTCGAACCATGAGGCTGTACTTCCATGGTCGGCTACTATCCAGGAAGATCTGTGGGCTTAATCCACCTTTCTCTTTCATGAATGGCGTTTCAGCACGTGTGTTAGAGCAAACTAGATTGTTGGGTCTGAACAAATGCAAAGAAGACAAAGAAAATAGCAGAGCTCCTGTTGCATTTTACAGCACTGTAATGATTCATAGATTGTCACAAATATTGATTTCACCTAAAGCGGTTGGTAACGATTTAAGCACTCGATAAAGAATACTCTTGCAAAGTACAAGAAGAAGCATAACCTCAATACATGGAGTACTCAAGTAATCCTCTCAGTAGATTCTCCCGCTGTTCCACTTGCGTCACAGCTGACAACTGGCCCACCTTGAGAGTCCTTTCAAAATTGTTACGTTGACAGCGTTGGCCTCCTGATTGTCTTGGAGTCGCTCGCAAACTACCAAAACTACCACATGCTCGGCAATTTTCCAGTCTACAAACAATTTGCAAGATGTGCAAGTTTTACTGGGCTAAGCACGTATGCCCTTGCCTCGACAATGGCCATCCACATCGCATTGTTGAAAGTAAGAACTACGAAGGGAAAATGTGGCATGTTCTGCCCTGGAAAATCACAACAATTTCCGGTAATGCTTGCACCAATGAGATGTATCGGCGTTACGGACCGACTACTGAATGGCAGGGTAATGGTGATGGTTTGGGAAACAATACTTGCATGAACAAAGAGTTACCAGCAGCTATGGAGAAGGAACCTTGTATTGAAAAGGAGCCATGCAGCGTCTGCAAAGTACTGTGCCGCAACCCTCATCCAGACTTCGAAAAATGGATTCGGATTTCACAGGAAATATCGGAGAAACAAACTGAGTCGCTAGGACCTTTTGACGAGGCAACATCGAACAAGTCTCCCAAGGCTTAGAACCGTTATAGCAGCTTTTATTTGTCACGAATCAAGCAGTGCATGGAAGGTAATAGATGCAATAGTACGAATAACCTGAAAATGAATACCCATTGCTTGCGCAATACTTTTGCCAGCGGAGGTGATTGAGAGGTCGAATCAAATTGTCTTAAAGGCGAAGAGATTGAACGGATGAAGTAAACGCCCACTAGATTAATACAACACTGATGGAAGCTTTTCGTCTTGGGGCTTCTTGTGTGCTGATGATGACGAGCCAGGCAAAACCAGACGAGAGTTCTTCAAGATATTCCTCGATGAGGATACCCTTGCCGCGGCGCAAGAACAAGGCCTTCTCAGCGCACCGAAAAACCAAGTTGAGGCGCAAAAATTTATTACTGACTACCTGAAGCAAGTTTATGCCCATATCAAAGCGGTAAACGACAGTCGGGTGGCTGGACATACCTAGGTGTGACTTTTCTCTTTAGTGTACCAACAACATGGACTAGTATGAGTCTCATCAATACCTTCAAGACGCTGATACAGGAGGCTGGATTTGGTGTAGAGTGACCTCGAGACTCCGCCGACGTCGATCTGACGGAAGCTGAGGCTGCCTCTGTCGCCACACTGAGGACAAGCTCACTCAGCTTCCGCGCAAATAGTATGTTCTTGACGACGAATACTGGAGGCGGCACAATTGACCTGGCTCTGATGCGTGCCATCTCATCTAACGCCGAGACCCCTCAGATGTCGCAGGTGGCAGCTGTCCGCGGCATTGGCATAGGCTCTGCCCTCGTTGTCAGGGCATTCGTACAACTCGTGAGCCAACGGCTGGCTGCCTTTTCAGAAGTCCAAAGCTCCCTGCCTAAAGATTGCGCAATGCGAATGTCGAGGAGTCATCACCTCAAGACGGTAAAGCACAAGTTCGATGAAAAGGTGTTCAAAATCCAGATGGAGGGCGAACTTAGCTGGATTAGAGTACCGCAAACCCATTGTGCCAAGTTGGACTAGGCTACTTGCTTGGCAGAAAAGAGTCGCGACTGCACTCTGATTTTCTAAATGATTTTCTCAAGATCAATTTGGAATGCGGACATGCGGTTAGACATTCCCATGGTGCTGGCTCATGCAAGAATTGCGCGCTGTATTCAGACGGTATTGAGCAACATCGGTCGATGCTTAATATCTTGCCTCTCGCCAGGTTTCCAAATGATCTAAATTGGCTGACCAGATATCGAGATCCAGATTTCATTCTCTCTACAAGTCATTTAGCAGTTTAAAGAGGTTTACCGTTGAAGACCGAATCAGCTACTAGTATCACGAACCCATACTGATCACCAAGTCAACAACCTCATGGTCTACTGAAATGATCCATCTTATCCGAGATCCTAGAAACTGATCTGTTGGTCTATGACAAATGGTTCAACTCAAAACAGGTAGGCCGGCGCTGAATACCCTCCAGTCACCCAATGAGGGATAAAAAGGTATTTATTGGTGAACCTTGGTTGGGGCATACATCTTGAATACCTCGGAATTTCCCATTTCTCAAAGCAAGAATAGGAATGAAATTCAAATTCCAGTAAGCTAGCAGGAATCCTAACATTGTGTTTTCCACGTGTCTGATTCCTGAATACAAGACTGTCCTCAAAGTAATTAAAATGCTAAAAAGAGTGATATGCAGATCAAATGGCACAATATTTTTGTTGTTGTTTCCTTTTCTGAAAACAATAACACGAAAAACATCATCTTATTCCAAGACCCATCTTGGTAACGTCTGAGTGACTGCCGCCACCCTTACCGCCGGTACCGGAACCACCATTGCCCTCATGACCGGAGCCGCCATTGCCTCCGTTGCCGCCTGTGCCAAATCATCCATTGCCTCCATAACTTGAGCCACCATTTCCTCCATTACCACCGCCTGATGGTGGGTGGGACGGAGGAGGTTTAGACGAGGAAGGATTGGAGTGAGGCGGCTGCTGGGGAGGACACCACCAGAAAGTACGCCCTTCAAGGTCACGCTTGAGGCCGCAGAAAAAAGTACGCTCTTCAAGCTCGCGTTCTTCGAGGACTCGCTTACGACCGGAGCCGCCGTTTCCACCCTGTCCAGAACCGCCATTAGCTCCATTGCCTCCTCCAGTAGGAGGATGAGGGTTCGTAACATATGTTACAGATTGCACAGTCTGGCAAGTGTTGGAAATAATAGCAGTAAATTTATACTGTGTGCGACGGCCCACGATCGAATATCTAATGACCGCCGGCTCCAAAGGTGTTGGCGCCTTGTTGTGATAGGGATCTCCCAGACACTGAGACAACAGCCACAATAGAATCCCGCTGACCTACTTGCCGGCAGAGTGTTACAATTCCCCCAGCGCTTGATTGCCCGAGCTGCCCAAGAGGAATACTGCTCACCGGCCGCGTTTCCCAGAACTTGGTCCACTTCGACCTCTGTCGCTATACAGTCCATGACCTAATCTTCATCACGACACCAAAGAAGACATTGTCCACACTTGTTTGATTGCACAATGCCCTCGGATTTCTCCATGCTGGCCTCTTTTCTCGTAAACTGGCAGGCCGTCCTGCCGGGCATGTGAGGGTATTCCTTAGGATTGGCGCCCAACCGTTCATATTCAGCCTCGCAGGCCTGTCCGAGACCCACATAAGTATATCCATCCATGACATGATGGCTTTGACCGTTCGCGATTTTGCTCTGGATCATACTGCAATTCGTACGATTTGTGCAGGGGCAGAGATGTTTCTTCCAGGCAAACTTGCACATTGTTGCTGAGGTTCAAATTTGGTTGTTTGTGATGTTTCGACTAGAAGGGAGTTTTTATCAGAAATTTGCAGCCGCTTGAAGTATTTGAAGTTCAGGTTGAAAGTATGGGATTGGGGAAAGTGCGAGGAGGTCTACCCCCTTATATACGGGACCCTGAGTCTATAATCACTGAGCCTGTGGACTGATCCAGCGTGGTCTGTGGGACAATCACTATACTCTTGTGTGGGGTCGAAGAAGTAAATGCCCATGTCTTTCAAGCCATGAATCTCTCATCACCCCTTGCTATAGCATTAAATGTTATGTTAGATAGGAACAGGGGCCAGCAAATTGACATGTATCGATATATTGACCTGTACTTAGCTGATGCTATAATAGTACTGCTAACGCTCTTGTAGTCTTCTACTCTTTTGGTTCCTACAAGTAGTATGCAGCCTCTAACCGGATTAAATTATACAAGGCCTGTTTGGCGGAAGCTTATCGGCTTTGTGAAACGTGCCGTGGTTCATCGATGTGAGAAGGGAACCTTTTTTCCACTACACCCTGAGGTCACCCTGAGGACATCCAGAGTAGTCACCGTGGAAAGACAAGTATACTTCGAAGGGATTGCAGACTGTCTATCGATTCTGTTTGAGAAGGATCTGACCATGCACCAAGTCAGTATTGCTCTCAGTCTGCTGGATTTATAAGCCCTTCAAAGTTTGCGATGAGTTGACGTCGTGTACTGGCGACATTTACTGGCAGCATAATTGCAATTGCCGTGTCGCTCGAATAGCTATACGTAGCGCAGAACGAGCACAGAAGAATGCTAAAAGAACATCTAATACTGAGCACTCCTCTAAGGTGAACATTTAATTACTCATGCATACATAATTCTCAGTGCTTGGCACAAAAGACATGGGCACTAATTCATTAGCATTTCACTCCTTTAATTCCATTTCTATAAGAGTCTGTCCTAAGATGATGATCCCACAGAGAGAACAATATCTTGTTTTGCCAAGAATCAAATATGAGCGATCCATACCACCGCCTTATTAACTTCTGCCTGTATACAGTTACACTATCGAATGTTGGCTGAAACTCTCCGTGAATGCTATCATGGAATTCTGACGATAGTCTTTTGGCTTTTATCTTCATCCCTGCTTCGCCGTCTTCAACATGATTTATGGCCTACCAGCATATCAAATTGAAAATGGCGGGTTCTGCAAGACGAGAGTGGCAGAATAGTTACTGACACTGGATAGAGATGATGATAGTTTTTTGTCAAGAATCATTACACCCTTATCACTGATGCAACGCCGAAGTGCAGGTTAGTGGGAATGTCGTTGGGTCTGTTGACCTTCACATAGCCATTGTTAATTGGAACGGGTTTGTGATCCAAGCCTTTCGGTACAGTGATCGAGACCTGCACGATGGCATGTTTTCTTGCAGCGATGACTGTGACGCGTGGGTCAAATGATATTTGGGCCTAACTTGAAAATTTCTGGGAATTCCGAGTAGTGATGCAGAGAAGAGGTCGGATGAGAATTCGACCCGAGAGTTACGCCGTTCCATTGCCTTTGTTTCCATGAGTTTACTTGGTAGACTCACTGCATATGTTGTAAATGCTTAAAGTTTAGGGGGATTTGTGCTCTGTGTCATTGAAAGAAATGCTTGACGCGTTGACAGTTTTTATGCCGTGGACAGAATCATAGACGTTGATATAGCCTCAACCATGCAGCTTCACCAGACTAGCTAAGGATAATCGAGCCGGTCAACATGGAACATGTTCTGCGTTGCGTTGCTGCTGAGTAAAGCTTATTACATATCAAATGTATCTAACATTGTCGCTAACGGAGGAATCAGAAATTCCCAATATCGAGCTGTCAAGGTCTGCACTCTGGCTGGGGACGGCGCAGTACCCGTACAAGCCAGTCAAGAGCTCGCCGTGGCCGAGTACCTTCAAGACAGCCCCCGTCCAAGCGCATCCGGGAAGACGTGGTGTTCGCACAGCTTTGGATTCCTTCACCCTCAACGGCCCTCGTGGAGTCCATACGTGCCTTGTCTATGCACCTCAAGGCATGACTTTTACCGAATTGCGAGAGTACTTACCAGAGAACAAGTTTCCGAAGCGGATGCTGCAAGCCAGCCTCCAAGTTCTCCTAATAGCGATGGATTATCTCCACAAAAACGGCGTTGTTCATACCGGTTGGTTCAAACTCACTAATCTGGCACACGTAATGCTAATCCTTGTAGATATCTCTCCAAATAATATACTTGTTGGCGCAACCGATGACACTCCATTTGCTCAACTGGAGAATGACGAGGAGGCACGCCCTGCTGCAAGGAAGATTCTCCCACATAGAACAGTTTACATGTCGCGCCCAGTGCCCCGGACCGATGGGCAGCTTATCTTATCAGACTTGGGTTCAGCACGATTTGGCCGGGAGACTTTCGTGGGCGATATAATGCCTGACGTAGACAGAGCTCCGGAGGTCATCTTGGGCATGGAGTGGTCTTCTAAAGTTGACTTATGGTCGGTCGGAGTCATGGTTTGTGCCTATCCTCAGAACCGTGGTGATTTACTAATAAGCCTTGGATATTTGATCTGTTGGAAGGCAGGCGGCTTTTTCATGCAAAGAAGGACGGTGTACTTAATGATGAGCAACATCTGGCGGAAATGTTGTCTCTGATGGGACATCCGCCGCCCGAGTTCTTACGTCGCAGTAGTATATGCTCGGGATTCTTCGATGAAGCAGGTAAGCCTGAGCCCATTCCAGCAGATTTTGCCCGCATGTCTATCCCTTCTGGTAGGTAATTGGAAAGGCTCAATTTCTATTCCAGACCAGTGTTTTGAGGACCGCGTCACCCAGGTTTTAAGGGAAGGACAAAGAACTGCTACTCAGATTTGTGCGCAGCGTGCTTTGCTGGCTGCCTGAGCAGAGGCCAACAGCCGAGATGGCGTATGATGAATTCCCTATGCAAGCATACTTTGCCGCAGAGTCGAAAGATTAAGACACATGAGTTCTAGTCACCATAAAATCATTCAGTCTTAATGCCACGTAAACTACACACACAATCACACTGGACAGCTGGAGTGATGTAGTAGCGTCATTGGGAATTGTTGATTGTGATGTTACGAATAAAGACCACTTCTCCTCGAGTCCCTTATTGCTACCATGATTCTGGGCTGAGGATCAATTCCGTGCACATTTGCTATTAAAGTTATAGTCTGAATGAAGCTGGCACACTTGTGAGGTCATGAATCATAGGGTGCGTAATATTCAATCCGCTGGAGTGGCGAAAGAGAAGAGCCCTGCGGTGGGGATTAGGCCTAACTAAGCCTCTGTGTCTTTTGTGCCTGTACGCTCTAACACAGTATCCATCATGGAGTACTTTGATAGCCTCTCTATCCCATGTCTCCTACTTACTATCCCACCAAACTTGCTACCAAAATGCCAATCTTACGGTCTGTCTGTCCTGACTTGGTGACGATCGGGTGATCCATTGCGGTGCTCCAGTTTTTCCTTATGCTGTCCATGTACTCCTTTGCATTAGATGGAATCATTGGGTTTCGATCTTGAGTTTGATATTCTTGGTAGGACATTGGTTCTCTGTAGCGTTCGGTGCCAGTAGGTATCTTCAGCCCCTCGGTGTCTGCCGCACTGAGTGGTTTGATGGCCAACAGATTCTCAAAGCTCGGCTTAACTTTTATAGTTGTAACTTCTTTCCCCAAGTCCCCACGTGATGCTGGAACACGATCGTAATGCTCTTCAGAGATGATAGCAGTGGCAACAGCGTAGGAAAATTCGTAATTCGACGTCCTTGGTCCATATCGATCGCTAGGTGTTGAATCGTAGCCATCCATGGCGGAACAGAATCTAGATTGCGAATAGGTTTGTTACAGAAGGCGCTGAAGCATTCGCTGGGCAAGAAGAGGCTATTGTTAGGATAAGTGTTCCTATACTTCTTGATAATTTTGCGAGCAACAGCCCTTGATTCGGTAGTGGTGCGTAACAAATGTTTGCATTTAGGCATGACGGACAGGGGGGTTTCGTATTTCCCATTTTGTTTCCGAAAGTATTTCCCGGAAAAGATACAGGCAGCCCCGGGTACGAAGGCTTCGGAGGCTGCAAAACTCCATATCATATGTCTTATCTCTGGAGGGAGAGCCGGAAAGGGAGTGAAGTGTTGCGAGATCGTGTTGGCGTCGGTTTTATTGTCCATGATTCTTGATCAAAGCCAGGTCGACGAAAACAGAGCAGGGGTTAGGTCAGTAAATAGTGTCGGTGAACAAATGCAGAACTAACGAACTCATACAACGGCCTAAATTTTCTTGTTTTATATATGTAGCCTGGCGTCGGTTCTGCCTGCCGAGGCCGCCTGTGACGATCCTGTAGCTGCGCCACAAACCGGGGCAGAGTATGTACTTACTTTTCTTTGTGGCATGGCAACCATTGGACGGACGAAATAGAAGAAGCATATTGTACTCAATTTCCATATTTTGAAGAAGAAGGTGGGCCGCAAAGAGAAAATGCACAAACTAGAAACGGGAGAAGAGGGAGGGGCGGGGGATAAAGAGGCCTATCAGTCTGCAGCACCTTCTTAAGGCTTCTAGTTTGCAACATTTCACACGAGGCTGTCAAAATTCATCCAGACTCTTCAAGTCCCATCTGCGATTCCGGCCCAATGTTGCATTAGTAAATCAACTCGTTAAAGGGAATCTCGCCTGCCGGAAATCCCCTGTCAAGAGGTAGCAATCAGTGTGGCCAATGGTGAGCGGTTCAGAGAGGGACTTTGAGCCTCCACAGATTCCTCGGATCACAGTGGCTCGATACTGAGCATGGCTTGATTCGAAACTTGCCTTTTGCCATGGCTGGCCTTCGTCCAATAGCGACCGCCACAGCCTGTCCTCTATCATCAGCTTTGTGCATCCTTGCAAGCCCGTGGCAGCACAGCCAACTCATGAATGAGATCAACACTCGAGAATCATCTGAATGAAGAGTCAGCAATTCTCTCCGTATGCCTCGCGAACAGAGAAGGGAGAGAAAGGTATTAATCCGAGCAAAGCAATACATCACTCGGCTGCATTGAAGAATGCCCGCAGTCTTTCGTTGAAAGGGTACCGGTACAGCCAGGGCGGATGCGCAGGGCTACCCCGACTTAAATATGTAGGGCGTTCTTTGAACTAAACGAGTTTGGGCGACGGTTCAGCAGATCATAAGCAAGCCTCGGACGTTTTTGTCCTGTTGTGTTTCGGAGAGTCGCAGCCGCACCATCTTTGGATGGAGTTGCAATCAGGCTGGCTAATGAAGGGGTGAAACGCAGCAGCAGCTTGATTAAATCTGCCCTTCGCTTGTTTATGCTGGTCTTTGAGTTTGGCAAGACAACAAAGTCGCTAAATTATTGAAAGTGTCAGCGGAGATGCGGCCTCATCTGATACTCGTTTCGCAGACCTGTGTTGCCTTCGTCGCATCTCAGACCACAGCAGCTCCAGAGTTCATTGGATATGTTATGCAAGATGGGTCTCCAGGTAAGAGCATCAAGCGTGGAGTCGAATCGCTTGTTAATGTTCACTTGGTAGCCACCACGGCCAGCTGCAACATTGGAGACATGAGGGTCTTCTCCACCGGCCAATTTCTCTATTGCGAATATTCTTCCGAAGCGTGGATCCGTACGTCATGCCGGGGCACAAACGTGTTTTTTTCCTCGGCCGCGACGAGCATCATGGCGACATGTTGCATTTACAATCGCATCAGATATTCTGTTTGACCTCTTCGACATCGATTGACAAGGAAGTAGTAGAGATCGTTGCAATCCCCTCACGGTGGTAGAGTCATGGCCGACCGCGGGAGAGACATGGACCATGTTTGACTGCATCAGCGTCGCAGGGCTGCCGGAGCCTGTGGCTACTGTATACCGAAGGAAGTCAGATGATTATGCCCGGGCAATCGTATTCAAGATGAAGCACATAAGCTGACTCGTGGGTTTCTACAGCAATTGACGCGAACAGCCGTTCCACGCAGTCGATCGAGCCAGAGCAATCTTCATCAGTCACCCAGACACAAAGCAATGAGCCATTAAGTCGATCTACTCAAGCACCTCCGAGTGAGACAAGTGGCCCCCTCGAAGCCCCTACCGAACCAAAAGAGCACAAGGAGGAAAGTCTTAATCGTGGCCAGAAAGCTGGTGTCGCAGTTGGTTCTGTACTCGCCGCACTGATTGCAGCATTGCTTTTTGTGCTATGCAGGAGAAGAAGAAGAAGAAGCTCAGACCATATTACGGACGACCGAGAAGCCGCGTCAGGGCCTATGGCCGAGGAATCACTGCCGTCTCCATTGTCTAGCACCAGTGGAAACAATGCCCATACACAAGTCTATCTAGATGGCTCACGTCCACAGTCTCCAATCACAGGATCTGGCCGGCCATTGAACAGTATGGGAATGGAGCCAAAGACCTCGGCAGGGGATCAAGATCAGCAGCTTCATAATTCTGGCATTGATTATCCGGAAATGAATGGTACAGGCAGGCCAGCCGAGTTATCAGGACCCAGCTACGTTGAAAAGGAAACAGTAGAGAGACGTGCAGAGCTATCGGGAAACGGACTTGATGGGTAAGATTGGATGAACAGTAAGTCAAGGTACTGTTGAACAGCACGTCACACATTCTAATGAACTGCTGTTTCAGCTCTCTGTTAGGAGCGGTTGCCCGATGCATTGGTAGTGGGTACAATTACCTTCATCAAGGCCGTTGGAGTACACGACTGATGGGTTGGCATGGCTATAAGACCTCACTCTGCGTTGTCACGATTTTATCCTCCTCAAAAACAAATTGCATTTGCGCCTTTCAGGTTTCTCCGGAAATTCTGCCGAGGATTTCATGTTGACTGGATAAAATTGGAAGTACAATCACCCAAAAACTGAAAAATTCTGTGCTTTGAAGACCAGTAATGGGCCGCAAGTCCGTAGGGCACGAGAGCTTCGAAACAACATTTCCCGCTGTCAATAACAACACAAAAGACAAATGCAGGAAGATTTCTATTCAGAGCCTCAGGAAAGGCCGTTGATCATCTATTAAAATCTTTATGAGCACTCAATCAAACCAATGAAGCACTAATGGGTCATAAGTTTCGTTGCCATACGCCGAACCACCAAAATTCAAATAGCCGTCAATGTACGGATGAGGAATTTCTTTGACGATATCTTCCGTGTCTCCAAACACCCACACGGTTTGCATTCCTGCTTGGAAGTCAGAGGCTCGCTGCCAAGATTACATCTCAGTGGAAGTATGCTTACCCATAATCATATGACCCAGGACATGGCAATGCAACATCCAAGCTCCCACGTTATCTTCCGTAATTCTTATACGCCATGCTCGCCATCCAGCAGTATAGAATGGTGTAGCCGACTTGGTCATGTAGCGGTACAACATCGTCGAATCACGTCTCGCAGGTGTAAATTGAGCAAACTTCTTCTCATTTTCCGAAGCGTTATACGTCCCGTTACCCGAGCCTAGGTCGTAATAATGTTCGCCATGGGCATGCAATGGATGGACATCTGAACTAAGTTAGTACCCGAAGAGAAATTTCACAGGTGTCACAAACCAAAACCTGAGGTCGGTCCTGAATTGCTCAGCCAAACTATGTCGAGGACCTCGCCAACCCGAGCTGGCCAGGCGCGCGTCTTCGGATCCCAGCCGTTGTTGGCCATTGCAGCATCGTAGTCTGGCGTATTACCGCCCATGTATGCATTTATGAGGTAGGGTAGTGCGCGATCCGCTTCGTGATCGGCTTCCGTCCAGCTCAGGTTGTTCTGATGCCATTCCAACCCACCTACAATGGATCCATTGAAGAATCCGTCTATTACCATCTGATTCATTGTGATATAGACGGTTCGTGTCACCTCAGACAGCGCCGGAAATCCTGCATCTGGGGTAAAGGCCTCTAGTTTGTCCTCTAGCCACCGTGTATATTCTGACAAGTCTGTTGGAAGAGATACCGGATTATCTTGAGGCAAGCCTTCTGGCAGTGGTGTAGTGCTGTTGCACGATATTGACTTTTGGTATTTGAGAATGGCCCATCCGAATGGCGTTTGCGGACGATCCCTTGCTTCATACCGAATCCAGTACGTTCTTTTGCCATCGGCACGCAACTGTTCGGCTGTCTTAGTCTTCAAAAGGGCGCTGAATCGCTGACCGCTCCCGATTTGTATGTGGCTGGTTTTCACAGGCTTTGTATAATGTCCATCTGCCTCGATAATTTCAAGCTCTTCATGGCCCTCGATACCAACCATGAAAAACGACAGAGCACTTTGCCCGATGAAGCGCAGTCTATAAGTCTTACCAGGCTCCACATTGAGAATGTATGGCTTGCAAGAATCATCAGTTGCGTTGGTGAAGGATGCATTCCCTGTCCTGTCATTGAGAGTCACAGCAGCCGGCTCACCCGCCCACTTGAAAGGGTTGGCTGTCAGACCCTGTACAATATCTCGGTCTTCTCTCGTATAATAATCCCCAAAAGCCAGAGTGAGCTCGTCGTCATAATCGTAGGGAGGCTCGTGCCCTTCAGCTTCATCAACGATTAACACCCCTCGTGCCGTTACACTCTGAAAGCCGACATGGGAATGGTAGAAGTACGTTCCAGCGTCGCCACGGTCAGGGTGGAGCTCATAATCGAAGAATTGCCCAGGGGCAATGGGCCATTGCGACACCGCAGGGGTGCCGTCGGCGAAGGGCGCAGTCTTCTGAGTTAGGCCGTGCCAATGCTGGGTGAAAAATCAGTACCACAGTCACGGTCAGATGGTGCAAGGCGGGTCATTTGAGACTGAAAGTACGTACGACAGTCACATTGTCATTCTCAATTCTATTCCACACCCTAACCCATGTCGTCTTGCCTTCTTGTAACCGGATCGTTGGTCCGGGTGAGGTGCCATTAAAGACGGTTGAGTAACGTGGACGACAGTTAATGGTGATGTTCTCTGCCGTTGCGACGAGAATGTACTCTGGCTGCCAGGAAGCGTCGTGCCTGATTGGTATCCCAACTCCAGCTGCCGCAGATGAGGGCAGCAGGGCCAGAGCGGCCACGGTAAAAATCGCAATCTGGCTCCACCTAAGCCACTTCATGATGTAGTCACCAGAGAGCCCAGTGTTTGTATGATTGTAAACAAGATAATGAAGGGATTTTGAGACGGAAGTCTATAAGACGCTTGCGGCGTCTTGGCACGGATGGAAGGCCATTTTAATTTACGCCACCAGAGTCGACTCAGCGGGATCATCCTGTGGCCCTTCGGGTGCTAGCATCACTGTGCATATGGCCAAACATTCGACAACGGATTCTTGCGCCCATCTCTGAGGTCAGCGGGGGCTTGTGTCCAATCAATGACTGCTGTGAACCCGGGTCTGCTCCCGATCCAAGGTGAGCCATAAGCACCATCTTCCTTCAAGCACGTGTACATCAACACAAGCATGGGTCATTTGTGGGCCAGCGCTTCAAAAGACTATTATTAAACGCCGATCGATCTTCTTTGGGGGAGCTGTCGTATTTCCTGGACCCGCAGGTAGCACGAAAATGGGACGAGAGTTTCCGCACTTTGCCTGTCACTCGCTTTACAATTGCAGCGGCGTTCCCGAATTTCATTACCCGAAGCCGAATGCAGGGCTGCTGGGAGAAATGGTGGCGTCATTGGCATGTCCGCTAGGTTTTGATGCTGAGATAGGGTGCGCTTAGACCAGTCAAATTGAAAGTGTCGCCTTGAACTCCATCGCTAGGTAGTGTAGAAAGGTGATTGCTGCTCAATTGGGCTTTCTGTTGGGTAACTTCTCAGCTTTTGTCAGGCCTGCACGGAAGCTGGGCGAAGCTCTAGCCAGAATAGCCCCCTGCCCTTGCGAGCTTACTCTGGCCAAGCTATCAATCATTGTGTCCAGGATCAGTACTCCACATCGGGGTAGGCTCTTGCCACTTCTTGGGGATTACAGGATAATTTGCATCTAAAATGGTCGTATAAGAGCTGCATAGCAAAGTGAACATGTATATTATTTGCACAGTTCTAGGAGCATTCATTGGTTCATATCCCAAGGAGGAAACTCGTGGGCACTTAATGTGCAACCAATTCTCACTCGCCCTGCTATGGTGCATAACGTTACTGGCTCTGGTTTGGTAAGCCCCGCTTCGAGTGGAGGTCCCCCGGCATCACTTGTTAGGAGCATGCTTTCATTCTGGATCACTTTGGGGCATTCATGCCTATGTCCAGAGACAGCTGCTCTTTCACAGAGGGGAAAAATCAGCAAGTCATGTTTTTTAATAGAACTGGTGTAAGGAGCCAAGCAAGGGCAGCCCAACCAACCTTTCTTTGACACCAGAGCCGCGCATACAAGTGACTGGGGTCAATGTAGCGAAACTCACATCAACGACTCCAGTCTACGGTTCTAGGGCAGGTCAAAGAACCCACACCAGAACCTCGCCTTTTGCGACAATAGTTGGGCACAAATCTGCTACCCGTCAAGCGAGGTATCTAGCGCGCTAATTATGGACATTCCAACAATAAACTCTTCACCAGTCCCTAACTCGCCGACTTCAGACGACTTCGTCGATGACGAAGGGATTCTCGATAATATAGATGGCCGCATGCATGGTCCCATGAGCGGTTTTATCAGAAGTATTTCGGAGGCTTTCAATATACTCACCAAGACTCTTTACCGGAAATCCAGCGTGCGGGCAGCATATCTTCGGGAAACATCATCATCTTGGATAGTCAAGGCGATGAGAATCCCAAAGGAATCCTGATAGATCTCGACTCTGCGAGAGACCTCAACAATGACCTGGAGACACAAGGAATTGTTGGCACTAGACCATTCATGGCTATTGGTGTTCTGAAGAACGAATGCCATACGTACCGACACGACCTAGAGTCGTTCCCATACGTTTTCTTGTGGACAATTATAACAAATCACTCCGAAAGTCTACCAGAGGCAAGTAAACTTAGGCAATGGAGCAAAGGCGATTGGGACGAGGTGGCACAATGCGAGCTTCGTGATGTCAATCAAGACTTTCAGGAAATCCTACAGGAATTTCCCCACGAATTCCGATCTATCAAGTCGCTGGCAGAGACTCTCCACCGCACTTTGTTTCGTCCAAGGGCTGGGGTCATTTGGACTGGAACAGACAGCTCAGCCGAGGCTGTTGACACGCTCTACAACGGCATGCTCGAGGCCTTTAGTACTGCAATTGTTTTTGAGCGAGGAGTTGAATTTGATAGATTCCATTAATCGTTGGTGAAGCAAAGAAAAGCAAGGTGCTATTGAACCAGTGGTATGCACCGAGGCAAGTCACTCTAGCGCTAGGCAGCTCGAAAAGGTGAGAACAAGCCGCGAACATATTTAGCATGCTTGCATAGATAGATGAAGAGAAACTCAGAAATCCGGAAGAGCCAGAAGAAACAGCAACTTATGAAAATATAATCCCTGAGATTCAAATCTTGTGAAAGATCACATTTTCTAGCCGTCAGTAAACAGTACTAGCAATGGCTTATGCATAATAATAATAGCGAGAATTTGAGCAAAGAAACTGGGTCTCTAAAAGCTATAGAGTTATTATGTTCGCACTAAAGGAGAGTTCGGGTCATCTGCCACCCATTGGCCCCAAAACTTGACCGCGGGTTCAATATTTGCAGAACCCAACTCCGTCATCACGTAACTCTTTCGAAGGTTTTTGAGGGAAACTTTCCGTCTAGACTAGTAAGGCCATGTAACAATGCTTATATTAAGACTCGTGAACATGGCATACATGCTCCGCAGTTCTCAAGAGCGATCCTCCTAATTTTCGAAATCCGTGTGGCAAGTGCGTCATCAACAGTCTCATGTGCACTGGATGTACCAAGCACAGCCCTCGCAAGACTGATCAAAGTAACAAGCACTTCCATCTTCACTGCATTCTCCTTTGTAACAGTCGAGGATCGCTGCACCCTGCCCGAATACGCAAACTAGCCTGTCGTCGTTGGGCCTGTTACGATTCTTCGTGCAGATGCCGTTGCCCGAAATCGGTGCCTGGGCCACAACAGCTGGAATGGCTGCCAAGGCCAATGTGATGATGGAAGTAATACCGCGCATGGTGAGTTCTAGTAATTTTCTTTAGTTACATTTCTTCAAGCAATAGGTGCAATTTTTAGCCGGAACGCGTACTTAACTTGCAGTGGTTCAAGAGGTGCCGGTTCAGGTGAGCACAACGGGAATATATCAGATCTATGGTATTTTGCAAGAAGGAACGGGCTATTCTTATATCTCTCGATCCTCCAAGGCATCAATGCAACCTTGGCCGCGGATCGACGGCACTAGGGTCCCTCATGATTGTCTGTGTCTAGCCCCATTGATGGCATACTAATGCAGCTTGGCAGCATCGAGTCACTATATCTCCAAAAGTCCCTTTACTTTTCAACAAGTGGAGCTTACCCAGGGGCGCAAGGGGATTTGTGGTCAGGGTATCTGATGACACGGTGAACTAGGTGCATGTCGCCTCCACACCTATAATGCATCCACGTAACGGCACTTGCGGGTATCCCTGACAAGTCATTAACAAATTTTCGAACACCGACCGATGTGCCGAGAAATTTCCTCAACCATAGAGGCTTAACAATATAACGTCTCGGACTTGTCTAGGAAGTAAGAACATTACGGGGGCTGTGCGACAAATAGTCAAACACATACGTAGCTGTGCACCAACTCCTCATAACGTCAAACATTTCAGAAAATCACGAATAGCTCGCGGAAGTCAGGGGACACATGGGATAGGCTATCAAGATAGAAGGCACCAGGCTCGTATTTCACATCATGTATCACGTGTTAAACCCCTTGCGTCCAATGGGATAGTAATCGGGTAATTGAAAAAATGGAGGTCAGACTCTCCACTGAGGCGGAGCACTTTTGCGGCTCAATAGAGTCGAGCAACCACAACAAGGGCTAATTTCTCTAATCGCTCGAGACACGTTGATGATATCTCACCATCTGACTCAGTGAATACGAAGTAACGCTTTCATTGCACTAATGTCGTAATGGACCTATTTACCTAGCCGTATAACCTCCATCGATACTGAAATCTGCTCCCGTTGTGTAAGAGCTGGCGTCGCTGGCAAGGTATAGGTAAATGCCCTTGAGCTCCCGCGGGTCAGCATCACGCATCATAGGCGTCAGGCTGAACCATTGCTCCTTCATTTCGAAGGGGCAATCTCCGGAGATAGCCGTGTCGATGTAGCCAGGGCTCACGGAGTTGATGCGGCCTCCCCACTTTGCCCATTCGACTGCCAGACTCTTGGCGAGGTGAATGCACCCGGCCTTGCAGGCGTTGTAGCAGCTCTGTTCTTGAGGCACGTTGGCCGAGTGGCCGCTCATGCTGGCGGTGATGATGCCGACTCCGCGTTTCTGCTCCCGGAACACTCGCCCAGCAGCGCGCATGCAATAATATGTGCCATCAAAGTCGACCGCTCGCACCCTGTCCCAGTCCTCGACGTTATCGTCCAGGCCACCAGCCTTGGTGGGGACACCAGCATTGGCAATCATGACATCAAGTTGTCCAAAAGACTGCACAACCTGCGCAACTGCTGATTCGACCTCATCGTAATTACGAATGTCAACCTTGTAGGTCTCGACTTTGACATCAAAGTCTTGTACAAGCTTGGAGGCCAGCTTGGCCGCATTAGGCGAAGAGTGATACCACAAGGCTAGCTGAACGATTGTTAATGCCAATCTTTCGCTTTTACTTGTCCGAATGTTTAAGACTTACATTGGCTCCGGCTTCGGCCAGGCCGCGCGCAATTTCGTAGCCAATACCGCCGGCACCACCTGTGATGATGACGGTTCGCCCATCTAGCCGGAAAGACTTGAAGACACTGTCCTCTACTGGAGGGTTTGGGCGACGAATCGACTGCCTGCCGTTCGTTCCGTTCGATCCAATCTGACTATTCGAGCCATTTGTGCTGTTGGTGATGGCCATTTTGGGGCTTGGGAATGGAGCCTGTTTGAAAGCAAGATTGGTGAAGAGGAAGAAGGCAGTGTCGGTGGGCTTAATGGGACACAGGAAACCATGAACCGTCACATGGCTCTGTTTATATACAAACATTTACAGACACAGTTTTATTTGAATGCACGAAATATCGTCACTGTTCATGTCTGCCATTTCAGATCAGCTGGTGGCCTGGGGTGACTCCGTCCAGCCATGGTCGCGATCTTGATACGGTCGAGTGTGGCCCGCGTCCTAGTGCCAGGGTCTATCCACCAGCCGCGGCGACAATAACTTAGAAGGCGGGAAGAGCGAGCCTCAGCACTAATTGCCAAGCTGCTAGTCTAGTGTTGAAAACCGGGCCGTTCTGCATTTCGCGCGGGGAGGGTGGCAGTGAGCTGGACTAATGCATACCTAGTTTACAAGGTTCGTTCTCCGCCTACTCCTCCACACTGCGGATCAACACATCCCACCGCCCAGCGCTCCGCTTCATGACATATTCCCCATTGACCATGTCGTTGTTCTCCGCACGAGCCAAGGCTGCCTCCATAGTCGTCTCGATCCCCGCCTTGATATGTCTCAAGGCGACTCTCTCCCGTGCCAGTTGAGGGTCCACTTCCACGAGCCACCTCTCGTCGACTGCGTCCGCAATGCCATCCCAGGGTGGCTCGTCGCTGAGCAAGTAGTTGCCCTCGATGAGGCAGACCTCCACATTCGGGCCCACTGTCACTCCATCCGTCACCGGGTCTTTCACTGCGTGGTCGAAGGTTGGCGCTGCCACGGCGTGCCGGCCAGCGCCCTCCCGGAGTCGGTGAACCAGACTAGCCGCTGCGGCTCCGTCGAATGTCCAGGGTGCACCGCGTCGCGCGATGGCTTCGTCGGCGTTCGGAAGGTCGCGCAGAGTTGCAAGTGGGAGGTGGAAGCCGTCAGCGGAAATGACCACGATAGATGGACCTCCTTGTAGTGCAGCAACTCGTTTGATGATTTGGTGAGCTATTGTAGATTTGCCTGATCCGGGGGCGCCAGCCAAAGCAATGAGCAGGCGAGGGTTGCCAGTGGCACCAATCGCCCTTTGTTCGTTCCATTTGCGCTGCAGTCGTGTTGCCAGATCGTCATAGGTAGCGTCCATCTTCGCAAACTGTTTGAATCGAATATAAGCAAGGAATTGACGGATCGCCTCATCGCACCCACTTGAAGCGATCTCGCATATTTCATATCACCACTTGCATTCCGCGTAGGGTCTCAAGCGGCCGTAGTGGAGCCCCGAGTCGGTGCGCCGTCACCCTCTCCGCACGCCTCGGTTCCTTCTTGTGGGGGATTTGGAGACAAGAGTGACTGTCACGTCCTCTAAATGGAAGAACATTAGTGCAAGAATAAAGATGAAATGCGTTTGGGGCCATAAGAAATCGAGCAATTTGTATCATCCTCTACTTTCCAATCTCACTGCCGTTTATTTGCAACATAACTTGTCAATTGTTTCTCCCAGGCAGGACCTGACTCAAACAAATTAACCTGCAAAATCTCTACTTGGACAAAATGACGGAAATCGTACGTAATACCAGGTCATTGACCTCGGCTAACATTTCTTGGGAATTGTAATTGTGTCTAATGAACGTCTTTGTTACAGAACAAGGCCTTTGTCCTACAGTCCATCAAGAACGTCTCGTTCGAGGACCGCCCAATCCCTTCCCTCCGGGACGAATACGACGTCCGCGTCCACATCGAGCAAACCGGCATCTGCGGCAGTGATGTCCACTACTGGCAGCGCGGTCGCATTGGCGACTTCATCCTCGAAAGCCCTATTGTCCTCGGCCACGAGAGCGCTGGCACTGTTGTCGAGGTCGGCAGCAAGGTGAAGAACGTCAAGCGTGGCGACCGGGTTGCGATTGAGCCCGGAGTTCCCTGCCGCCGCTGCAATCATTGTCGCAGTGGCAACTACAACCTTTGCGCGGACACAGTCTTTGCTGCGACGCCCCCTCACGATGGCACCTTGCAAAAGTACTACATTGTTGCGTCGGACTACGTCTATCCAATCCCCAAGCACATGTCGTCTGAAGATGGAGCGCTTGTGGAGCCTGTCGCTGTCGCTGTGCAAATAGTCAAAGTCGCCGACCTCCGCGCTGGCCAGACGGTGCTCGTTTTTGGCTGTGGCCCCATCGGCGTGCTATGCCAGGCGGTCGCGAAAGCCGCAGGCGCAGCCAGAGTTATCGGCGTCGATATTTCCGAGTCTCGCGCCCAGTTCGCCAGAGAATTCGCGGCAGACGAAGTCTTTGTCTCCAAGGGCAGGCCTGCCGAGGGAGTCAACCCAGTGGATGCCGCTCGAGCTGTAGGCGAAAAGATTGTGGCCGAGTACGGTCTCGGTGACGGAGCAGATGTCGTTCTTGAATGCACCGGGGCTGAGCCATGCATTCAAGCCGGCATCTTTGCTACGAAGAAGGGTGGGACCTTTGTGCAGGCAGGCATGGGTAAGGAGAATGTTGTATTCCCAATCACAACGGCATGCATTCGCGCGTTGACTGTCAAGGGCTCGATCCGTTACTCGACAGGCTGTTACCCGCAAGCTGTCAACCTTATCGCGACTGGCAAGGTCCAGCCTAGTAAATTGATCACACATCGGTTCAGATTTGAACAATCGGAGGAAGCCTTTGAGTTGGTTCGACAAGCGCAGGAGAATACGTTGAAAGTGGTCATTGAAGGTGTTCAGAATAGTTAATTAGTCAGTTAGCGAGATATATAAATGAAGCTACCAACACAACAATGCCTCGAAGAGCTCCCTTTCTTACCATCTAGTATCATTCTGCAATTTTTGGTTGTCAGGATTGTCCCGAATTGGATGAGCTCGGAGCAACTCCTCTCTACCCAACATGGTATCCGAAGAACACAAGTCTCACGAAGGCGATTTTGGAACATTTGCATCACTACGATCGCGAACTCGACGCATCATGCATCTTCCCCGCAATACGGCATTTGTGTTCGGAGCTCTGATGCCTTGCTGCTCCCCATCATTGTCACTTCCGGGTTGACAGTCGCCCGAGGCCCACCACTAGTTAGTGGGGAAGTTTACCAACCCGGCAGATGTCGCTCCCCCCTCGGAGCGTTGTGCACGAAGCTCACACCGGGCAGGACTAACCCTCATGGAGCCAGGTGTGGGTGGCTTTGTGCGATTTATAGCAGCACTCCAAAGCCAATTCGATTTTTGGGTAACTTGATCGTTCTCGGATTCATAGTAGAAGAGTTACATTTCCATAACCATTCACCAATTTCAAGTTGACCTGAATTGTCCAAATTGAGCTGCACATCCATCTTGTCTTTGCCATTTCACTTACCCATTCAGTCTCCCCACTGTCATCGCCATCATGGTCCTCGCCTCCCACACAAACCCTTCAGCACCAGTACTATCGCATTTTTCCTTGAATGGAAAAACAGCGCTGGTAACGGGCGGCTCTCGGGGCATTGGTCTGCAGGTGGTCATGGGCTTGCTTGAGGCTGGCGCCACGGTCGCCTTCACTTACTCCTCAACATCAAGCAACGACATCCCTAAACTCACTTCATCTCTCTCATCCGCCAACGGCGGTCGTACAGTCAAAGCGTACCGTTGTGACGTGAGAAACCGCACGTCTGTGAACGAAGTCACTCAAACGGCAGCCAAGGAGCTTGGTGGGCTTGACATTGTTGTCGCCAATGCGGGTATCGCAGACCACATCCCTGCTGAAGACTACCCCGAGGACAAATTTCGGAACCTCCTTGATGTCAATTTCAACGGGGCCTTCTGGACAGCGCAGGCTGCTGCAAATGTCATGAAAGGAAAGAAAATTAGGGGCAGCATCATCTTCACCGCTAGCGTAAGCGGCATTTTGGTCAATATTCCACAGAAGCAGGCAGCATACAACGCAAGCAAGGCCGGCCTGATTCATCTTGCTAAGAGTCTTGCTGTCGAATGGGTTGATTTTGCGCGCGTAAACTGCGTCTCGCCGGTAAGTGATTGCCATGACCTGGCGAGCAACCAATCGGTTAGATGCATGGCTGTTAACAAGCCACAGGGATTCATCGCTACGGACATGCTGGAAATTCATCCTCAGGAATGGAGAGACAGGTGGTTTGGGATGATTCCCGCCACCCGCCTTTGTGAGCCAGCTGAGCTGAAGGGTTCGTATGTGTACTTGGCTAGCGAGGCGAGTAGTTACATGACTGGTGAGATGCCTCTGAGTAAAAGGCAAGGCCCTTTCATTTGCTAATCCATGAGCAGGTGCAAACCTAGTGATTGATGGTGGGTATACGCTTCCTTGAATTCTTGGAAACGGGATTGCATGATGTTGGTGGACTTCATTTAAGGCATTTTGATAGAAATTCATTGTGTACTTAGTTATTTATGATAACAACATCCAACATGGCTTGGTCCCTTTTGGGAGACTTGCTGAGCATTTCATCACGAGCTTCCATCACGTATATTTTCGATGCAAGGCAACGCTGGTGGAACTAATTCCAGGCCTTCCAGCTGTTTGACGGGACTGAAAGGATGCTCGGACACCATCCTACAAATCCTTCTCGCCATGTTGCTCAGCCATGTTAGGCCTCTCTAGCTTGATGACCTGAAATGCTATCTACCGTCACAATATGCCGTACTTCTCCTTGAAACGATCGTGGATGTATTACAAGCAACTGTTAGAGCTCATTTACTTACCCAAGGTCGACTGCTTAGAGTCAGCTGTCGGCATGCTAAATTTCGTAGCCTGGTTGCGTAGTAGATGTTCAATCCTACCACTTTGGAGAAGCAGATTTCAGCCAAATCCTAGGTCCTCTGGCTTCAAGCTTGCCCGGCCTATTTGCAAGTATTCAATTGAGCGTTTTTGTCTAGTCGAATCTTCCCAGTTACAACAATCAATCATATCCAAGCTTTCGATTGTCGCTCCTTGTACATTCAAAATGATGCAAGATGCCGGCATAAAGGAGCTTCATTATTCTTCAGTCCCTTGCGTCTTGCAATCGAATCCCAGTCCATACCTAGTGATTGTGTGGTGAAAGTATTTCGAACTTGGAACAGGACGATTCTGATGGATTCACTAGTGTTGGCATTGCGTCATTATACCCATACTCAACCAGTAATTGCTTCAGTCGACAGTCACCCAAAACCACCGGAAGATCCACTCCGCACCGGGTCCGCCCACCCAGCCGGGTTCTACCAGCGCAAAAGCCCTGGTCTTCCCCATGCGTACCCCAAATCCCCCCGCAGACATGGCCTGAACTCAATCTGGGGTTGACAGTCGGATGCATGACGGGGCAGCTGGGAATGTGGTTTGTTCCGTACCTAATCCCGAGCTCATCGACAGTCGACCTCAACCCTATAAACTGCTCATGACCGCCCAGGTTCGAGGGTGGATTATTCTGAGCATTCTCCAAGATCCTCGACTTCAATTACCTATCCCTTAATCGAGTCGTTCCTAAGGGAGTCGTTCGATCATGCCATCACAGGTGGAGAAGGATGCAAAAATCGTCGGCACGGCTCTGGCCGAGGTCTTACCCCAGAGCAACAAGTATTGGTTTCAACGTCCACACCTGTTGAGACTCAACCTTCTTCTTCTCGTTCCGCTTCTGTCTAGCTCCGTCTCTGGATATGATGGTTTGTTGCATTGCAACCTTGAAGAGGGATTTTGAACTGACACACTCAATCACAGGCTCGTTAATGAATGGCCTTCAGTCTCTCGATCAGTGGAAAGGTTACTTCGGTAACCCACAAGGAGAAGTACTGGGGCTCGTCAACGCGGCTCAGTCGATCGGCTCGGTTCTTGCGTTGCCCTTCGTTGGCACCCTCTCGGATAAGTTTGGGCGCAAGCCTGTCCTTCTCGGCGGCATTATCATGATTTGCATAGCTTCGGCTATTCAAGGAGGGGCACAAAATTATGCCATGTTTGTTGTTTCTCGGGTGATCGTTGGATTTGGGGGGATGTTTGTTGTCCAGCCATCGCCTATGCTCATTGCAGAGCTCGCATACCCAACACACCGAGGAGTATACACATCGGCATTCTGGACGTTATACTACCTTGGGGCTATCTTAGCTTCATGGCTGACATTCGCCATGCAGTCGCACGATGACTCTACCTCATGGAGACTGCCCTCGGCTCTACAAGCCGGCTTCCCATTGGTACAGCTGGTTTTTCTTTTTTGGGTACCCGAATCTCCTCGTTGGCTTGTTGCCCACAATCGCCATCAAGAAGCAGCTGCGATTCTTATCAAGTATCATGACCCCACAACAGTTGATAGTCCCCTGGTCACCCGCGAAATGGCCGAGATCGTCCAGTCTATCCAACATGAGCAGGCCGCTGAGACTACTGGATGGTCAGCGCTGTTGAGTACTCCCGGTAACCGGAAGAGAACATTCATTGCCGTTTGTACAGGAGCCATGGCGCAGTGGAATGGAATCAGCGTACGTTGCTCCCAAAGTTTCACGATGCAACGAAAGCACGAAGCGGTTGCTAATAAATTGCAGGTCGTCAGCTATTACCTAACACTTGTCTTGGACACTGTCGGCATCACCGATTCCTTCGACCAGACCTTAATTAAGTGTGTCTTGTCCTTCCATGATGATGGTGATGCACGGAAACTAACGAAGTCTGCAGTGGATTGCTTCAAATTTTCAATTTCGGTGCAGCTCTAGGTGCAGCGTTTCTGGTCGACAAACTCGGACGCCGCACGCTTTTCCTCTGGTCAGGTGTAGGCATGCTCGTATCCTATGTTGTGTGGACAGCTTGCTCCGCCGTCAACTCAGACACAGGAAGCAAGCCTGCTGGTATTGTTGTGGTCGTCTGCCTCTTCACATATTACTTTCATTACGATATAGCGTGGACTCCTCTCCTTTTTGGCTACCCTACGGAGATTTTCCCCTATTCTCTTCGTTCCAAAGGTATTGCATTGGAGCTGTTCGCGATCTACGGCTCGCTGATTATCGCCGCCTTTGTGAATCCCATTGGTCTTGAGAACATCGGGTGGAAGTATTACATTGTTTTCTGCGTTCTCCTTCTTGTTTTCTTCATCATTACATACTTCTACTTCCCGGAAACAAAAGGTCATAGTCTGGAGGAGATTGCGAAGATTTTCGATGGTGACGATGTACTTGACGAGCAGCGGGTCAGGGAGAAGGAGGAGAAACTGGCCACTGAAACCGTTGAGCCAGCGACGGGTCATCATGAAAGGGTCTGAGTTATTTCGCTGTGTTTGATTGATAATTCGATTTGTATTGTTCTATCCCATGTTGTGCGACAGCAGCTTCGTGGCGCAGATGTGAAGAAGCCTCAATCACTGCTTCCGTTCTCCTGAAAAACACTTCCCAATCAAAAAGATAATTAAATAAACTGTCTGGCCCTCTTCGGTTTTCGACACCGTACCATTGCATTAGCGGCAATATCTTCCCCAGTCTGCTTGTCGCCACTAACGGCGCTAAGAAACCCACTTTAGATGTCTCCGACACAATCAGGCGATGAGAAATCGTACTGAACCCCTCTCACCCATCTATTTCTACGTTCAATTGATGAGGGTGAGGTGAGAGTCACCCTGGTTTGTTTTACTAGGCTCAATCAGCCATGGAGCCAACGCCGTCACCTTACCAAGTTGGCACTACGGCTCAAGCGGGCATGCCGTCGGCAGTCGCGGCATCGGAGCCCCGGCCTGATCCTGAAGCTGGCACGGGTGGAGGGGACCCGTTACTGGATTTCCAGTTCATCGGATTGTCCGACCAAGCCTGTAAGGAATGCAGGAGGCGAAAAGCTCGGTGCAATCGTGCTCTGCCTACTTGCGACTTATGCATCCGTTACCGTCGGCACTGCCTTTATGAGAAACACAGCAGGACTCCGCTGACGCGAAAGTGCGCACGCATCCTAAATACCCAACTTTAGCAGTAATTGGGACTAGGTACAATATGATTGAGCTGACCCTGTCCTAGGCATTTGACGGAAGTTGAGGCGCGCTTGGAGAGAGCAGAGGTTCTTGTCAAACACATGCGTGAACTCGTGCCCGCCCATCTACGAACCTGGGAACGACAGACACAAAACACGACAACGGTACTCCCTGCCGCCACACCGTTCGACTTTTCCAATGCGCCAGATTCAGCACCTCAAACGACTGTGACCGAGCATCAGCAGCTGACTGAAGTCTCGGCATCACAAGCAGTAGCTTCATCCCAAGCTATACATTCGAAGCAGATGAGTAGCCACAACCAGCGTGGGCCTGAAAATGATAGTCAAAGGATGTTAGAGGGTCCGCCAATGGACGACTTTGAGTGGAGTGAGATGGAAACCTCGATCTATCCGAATGGATGCTCCCCAGATGCAGCCGTCCCGGGTGCAGAAGACGAAAGTCCAATATCGGATGGCATGGCCTCGCTATCAGTCAATGAGAGGGAAGCTGGCTACCTTGGAGTGGCCTCCGGTGCGGCTCTGCTGCGTCTCCTCGAACCATCATCACGAAGACGAACATCCTCTCGATCTCAGCAATTTGCACCGCCGATTTATCATATGACGCAGCAGCCCAACCCAAATCGCCACGTCACCGAGGCCATGATTGACGCCTACTTTCGGCTCTACCACGTAAGCTATCCAATCATTCATGAGCCAACATTCCGTGCACAGTACAGCGAAGTCATACCGAGGCCGAACGGCCCCTGCTGGACAGTTCTCGCCTATGTGGTTGCTGCCATTGGAGTCTGGACATCTTCAACAACTTCGACAGAGAATTTGGACATGGCTTTGTTCGCCCAGGCTCGATCCCTCCTTAGCTTCAACTTTCTGGAGGTCGGCAACATCACGCTCGTGCAAGCTTTGACGTTGGCATCGAACTACCAACAGAAGCGTGACAAGCCCAACTCGGGCTACAACTACCTTGGATTGGCAGTACGTATGGCCATGGGCTTGGGGCTGCATAAGGAATTCCAAGGCTGGAATATCTCGCCACTGACTATGGAAATCCGAAGAAGGGTCTGGTGGTCGTTATGTGTCTTCGACGTTGGCGCGACTGTCACTTTCAGTCGTCCAGATGTGTGGCCTTATAAAGGGGTTGAAGTTTCCTTCCCCTTGAATGTCAATGACAAGGTAGGCTATACAATCTCAACGCCGATTAACTCGTATACTAATGCAAAGCAGGACCTTACAGCAGCTTCGCAAGCGTACCCTCTCGAGAGCTCACAGATAACACCTTACACTGCAGTATCAACCCAAGCTCGTTTCCACATCGCTACGCATGAAATTTACGATAGAGTTATCTCGAAGCCGTTCCCATCTGCCAGCGAGTTGTTTCGCCTGGAAGGGTCTCTGATCGAATCTTGGCAAGCTGAGGTACCGAGTTGCTTCTCGGAAACTGCGAAGGTCCCACCGCGATACGCCCTCTCACAAGCTGTAATGTCTTGGCGTCTGCGGAATCTGAGGATTATCATGTATCGCCCCTTTGTGATACGTAGGGCTCTCAGACGGAAAGCAGACCACGAGGAGTCAAATTCAAAAGCTTACGAGCGCTGTCTGGCCGATGCAAAATCTACAATCACAATGATAGCCACCTTTTGGGATCAACATGAACACAATCGTCTTGCCGCTTGGTACGGATTGTAAGTCTAACCTCGTTCTATTAATTTATACAGCAATGTTTAACCTTTGTCCAGATACTTTTTGTTCCAGGCCGCTTTGATACCCTGTATTTGTCTTCGAAACGACCCATCCGCACCGGCAGCATCAGACTGGCGTACTCAAATCACTACGACTCTTCATGCCATTGCTGCCATGTCCCGGGCGAACGCGAGCAGTGCCCGATGCCATCAGATAATTTCGGACCTCTGTGGTCGGTATATCAACACGAGCCAAACAGAGCCGCTGGTGGAACACACGAACCTTCAGACGGAGCAGGTGGCAGCTGGACCGACTGTCGATGCAGCTGAACTGGAATCTTGGATAGCACAAGGTCCAGTGGGGGAAAGCCCGCAGACGCAGATTAACAATGTGTTCAGCATGATGTGGCCTAATGTGCCTCCTCTTGAAGCAGCCGATGTAGTTATGGGCGATGATGCCGGGTGGATGGAGTTCTTGCGAGCGGGTAGCCATGAGAACTGGAGTGCTCCCAATACCTGACCCTATCAAGCTTTGATGATCAACACCAAACATTCGGTGGGGTGATAGGCACAATGTAGGATAGGGACAGATATAGCAAAGACAGCAGATCATCTGAGACGAACGGCGTTCAACTTTTACGAACTACTGACTGTTGTAGAGGTCAGCTTTAATATATCGTCCCATATTTGTGGAACATGTGGCTTACTACTTCTCGTAGGATGGTTACAAATATGGTTGCACCAGTTCGCTTCTAAGTGCCGTTTCACACAGGATGCCTCCCAGCATATAGGAAATGCGGAGGCGCAACAGCTTATGTATCGTGAATCAGCTCAATTGGCACCGGATATTGAACCCGCTATAACTCCCGAGAAAGCATAGCAATATGATTAGCACTGTTTTCTTCTTTTTTGGCATAGCAGCTGGTTTGATACTAGACGCCTAATATCCTGCGGTTGAACCGCGGGATTGAATTATGTAGATTGCTTGTTCTGTCCTCTCTTTCGGCCACCGAATTACAATGGTTCATGTATACTGTATGCTACTTGCTGGAGAAGACCTTCGTTTGCACTCCCCTGACTCATTCGTTGCCATACTAAATCCATGTCCATTAATGTTAGATTTCTGATGCTATAGCGCGACTGATCTCGACAGCATTCGTATATCTCTTAGTCCAACAGCCCATCATAATGTGTCCACCCCACAGTGAAGAAACATCCGGAAACCGTCCCGCTTCAAATCTTTTCGTAACCTCTTCATTGTACCTATCACCATCCTTTCTATCCAGCCCACCAGGCTCGCAGAAGGGCCAAAACCCGGTTATTATAGTATAGAAAACAGAGCCAAGAGCAAATACATCCGTAGCTGGTGTCGTGTCGGGCTCCAAATTCCAGAATCCAGCATCGGGTAGTTGTCCACCATCTAGATTAAGCCGTCCGCATACCGAACCATTAAAGTCGCTCAACCAAATATCCTGTCCATGGACTAGAAAATTCTCAGGCCGAAGATCAGAATGCATAACCCCGCGCTCATGAATATATGCAATAGCATTTGTGGCTTGATAGCACCAACGTTTTTGTTCAGCTATTGTAATATTTGTGAGTCCATAATCGAGGCATTCTTGTAAATTCATGTCGGCTTGGGCGAGTGATAATCCTTGACGGCCCTCGAAATTGCGACATCCATAATACCTGTAATTTATTAATTATATATAGTTGTTTTCCAGAAGACATAACAGACGGGAGAATTCGATCGTGTACTCCTAGGACTTCGTAGATCCTTTGTTCTACCCGGAACCCTTTTGCTCTATCCCGATTCAGAATCTCGTGATCGCTATTGGTGCTGGGAACCTCTCTTGGCACTTTCAGCACCTTTCCCGGTTCGATCTGATATATATTCGATGAAGAGCCTCGATAGAGAGGCTCATTCATTTCTGCTATAACTCTTATCAACTTTTCGCAAATTTTGTAAAGAGTGGTTGGCCAGTGACTGGTCAGCGTTTGGTATAGCTGGAGCTGAGAAACGGCGTGTGCTTAATGGGATGCCTCGTTACTGAAATATTATGGGGATAAGAGTCCGGATAAATTCTCGGAGCGAGCCTCAGAGGTATTCAAGGGGGCAATATGAGAGCCTTATCGAGCCAGAGAGCAGGCCTCAGAAATGTTGACTGGATACAATGGCAACAAACATGGAAGCCTAGAAAGCCCTTTTCCGAAGGTATACACGCCGCCTCCCAATCCCAGTTGCTCAAACCAAGGATACTTGCCCCACAAGCCCAGACCTCTCTTCAATTTTGCATGCTGGAAGCTATTCACGATGCTGACTTAAAGGTTGTCCAGGCCGAAGATACCAGGCATCGGGCCAGCCAGCATTCGGCTTGACTGCACCGAACTAGCTATTGAGAGTACAAATGTTTTCTCGGCTCTATTCCACACAATAGGACGAATACCTTGGTTTGGTTCCTAGACAGCAATTGGCATCATATGTCGACGTTTGGCAGGGTAAGGGAACTCGTGAGCAACGTGCCAGATACTCCGAGGAGATGAGCTTATTCATCCGCCATTGCGAGCTTGTCCGTGTCGGAGTCTATATCATGGTAATCACAGCAGCAGCTCACTTCAACTTACTGCACTGTACCAGCATGTTTGGCTGTAACTTGAATTTGCCAAATGACATACAATTCAGCCATATCCTATCACCGGTCATCGCTTCATCGAGCTCGCATTCGTCGGATCGTTTACTGCCCGGCGATTATACCGACCACATCTCCCATGAGCTTGAGACTCTTCTTGTCTTCCACAAGCAGGCCCAAACCCCCAAGGAGCATCACATCTACCAGGGCATCGTTCGCCTGCACATATACATCTAGCTGCGGATCATCCTTCAAGCTCAGGTGCTTGAACTTGGCTACCTTGACACCTTGTGCGTCCCACAGCTCGCTTGCATTCCCCCACCCGGCCGGCTTCCATTGCATCTTGCCACCAGTGCCCCCCAACGCCATGGGCGCCTCGAATACCTTGGCGTACTGCATGCCCTCCCAGCTTTGTTCCATCTTGATCTCCGGAAGCCCCTGGACATTGACACGCAGCGAACCGCTCATGCTTGAGTAAGCTGCCGTCCCGAACGGCTCTTGGAGATTATTCGGACGCAACCGCGCAAGCTTAATTTGGGGCTTTGAACTGCTGGTGATATTTGCCGCGATGACAGGATGTTTTGTCCCTGTTGCGGGATCCAGCCGCGATATTACGCCCTGCTTGTCTGGACCGACTAAGGTGATATACGGCTGGTGGTCCATGGTGATGTGATTCTCGAGAGATCAATTCGTTTCGATTTTGGGCCTTAATTTTCTCGTACAAATTTGTAACGCTGGTTGCATTTTTGGCTGCTTTGTTCATGGTGGAATCACCGATCCCCTCACACCGGTCAGCTTATCACCTTGATCAGCACTTGAATGCTTATGATGTCAGTCGACGTCCGCTGGCATGCAAGTGCTGACATAAAATGCCAAGCAATCTCGTGTTTTGTTAGTTACCCTGCACCAATTGGTTGGGTCGCGAGTGGGTTCTTTGCGCGAGCTGAGCTAATGGCGATTTATCCTTGATATCGCCTTAAGGGATAAACCTGGAAATTCATGATGACACCGGTAAATCATTGGTAATTCTAATCAAGTGGGGTGTTTTGCTTGGAAGGCTTCGTCGCTGGTGAGGGTGCTGTCCCATCCAACTCTCTAACTGCCTTTTAGTTTTAACATCTTGCTACAGTCTATCTAAGAAGATCGACGCAAGCTCTCACATGCCTAGGACAAATATTTCGGGAGTTGACAGATGGAAAGAGCTAGCTACCTTTCTCGTTCATGTACTGGTAACCCGCGCTTGGCGCGTGCCTTCTTACTGCACCGCAAAGAGCTTCTTCTGCTGTAAGTCCGTAAGTTGAAAACGTTTTGAGGTGAATTCAGTTTTCTGCCTTCAACCATAAGGCAAACTAGGTCTTGTATTTCAATCAATCACTTGTATTCGAGCTTTCGCTGTCCTGGTGGGTTTCTTGTCCCACTCAACTTGACTCTTTTACAGTCAACAGTCAATCGATACGCTTGTGTTTGTATTAACCTACGCTTCTGGCTATAATTCCTAGTACCTAAAACAGTGCTTCTTGTAATTGATAGATGGAGAAGCACGTGATGCATGCAGGTGGGTGCCCAACTAACTGCGAGTCATCGCCCTTTTCACTCTGGCTTGTGTCATCAACTTCATTCGAGCATTTCTGGTGACTGAGCCTCTAGGCATCACTAGGAGGGACGATTTTTAACCACATAGTAGCTGTTGTACCGATTCTTATTCCAGTCTCGGATAATTTCAGAGACCAGAACTGAAATGCCAGCAGGTTTTGAAATATGAGCTATCCTCGTTTGCGTACCTAACTACTGTTTCCAGAGCCCTCGTTCTGTTCCCTACCCTAGAGCTGAAAGGGTCCACAACTAATGTGCGACTTAAGTTGACCAGCCTTTACTTGCAGAAGCAGGTCGATTTCCAGCTGTGGCCCTTGAAGTCACGCACCCAAAGCCTCATCATACTTGGATTCGGCCACAGCCATTCTAGTTTGAGTATTAGTTGAAAGATGAAAAATGGGGGAATCATGGGATGATGTCCTAGAGCTGTGTTGAGTTTTCGACCTTCAATGGAGCGATCGCAGCATATGGAACCTGGGTTTAGATTGTGTCCGTCGCAATATTGTCAACCAAGAAACTCTAAACCATTTATCTCATTTCCCCTGCCTGCCAAGAAATCGAAGAGAGAACCAATTCCAAAAAAAGAAAGGAAGGTGTCGCCAGCGTGTGGCCCAAAGGAGATGCCTCGTCGAAGTAGGCTGGCTTTGTTTGAATGTTTCATTTCCGATGTTGCAGTCTTGTATCTAGCCGAGCTTGCCGATTTCGGGTAGATGCGTAAATGAGATGAACAAAATGTCCAGCCTTAGAGCACATAACAAGACAATGACGTACAGACATGGCATTCTCAATTTCCGAGCAATTGATTGCCCATATTTTGAATGTGCCATTGTCAGAGTCGCTACATGGCATTCTCATATCCCTCCCTTTGTCTCAGTTTCGGACAACTTCCGGCCTGCGACTCAACCAACGACCGCAAGGCGGAGTGACGGAGACTGGGGAAACTGAGAGGGAGGGGGAAAATGAGGAAAAAGAAAACAATAAAAAAGCAGAAACAAACAAAGACGTCACGATACCAGGCGACCATGCAAGGGATGGCCATCTCTCTCACACACGCCCCGTTAGCTTCCTTTCCTTGCTATCACCACAAGACAGGGAAAAGACGTAAGCCCTACGGCAGCCCAGGGGGGAGGGACGGAATGTTGCACGGGAGCCGGGCGGCAGCCTCAGTCTTCGGACGGGTCAACCCGAGCCTCGTTCCCACATTCCAGACGAGCCGCCTGGCGCTGCCTGTCGAGCTGGCGCGTTGGAAACACCAGAATTCCACAAGTTGGGCACTCTTCACAAGCCTCATCACAACTCACAACAAAAAGAGGATGCCACTACTAAGTCACGTACGCTCACCGGCAAAGGGCGGAAGTGTGGTTGTCCAAATGTCCATGACACCGGCCGGGGAAGCTCGCTCATCTACAGCCAAACTTGCGAACTTCTACCGCGAGAGGCGCCAGGGAAGACGCCCTCTGAACGGCGCTACCCGCCAAAGACAGTCGACTGCTCGTTCACGCCCTTGCTTTTCCCATGTCAAACCCCTCGTATCTCGCCCTTGCTAACCCCCGATTCGCTTCGGCAACCCGATTATGCCGAAAGCGGGCAACAGCCAAAGACATATGCAGCAACCTTCTTTCCCCGAACTGATAGATCAGAAACCATGTTTCGCCTTGGGCTTGTTGTGTGTCTGGAAGGGAAAAGGGAAGTGGGACAGATAGCCTTGTCTCGGCGCCAGCCGCTTGCCTTTTCCTCTACCTTTTTTGGCGGCGGTTTCGTCCTGCTTCGAGACTCCTACCCCAACTGACTCGGGGGGGCGTGAGACGCGGTGTCAGCGTAATAGGGGGGGGGGGAGGCCAAGTAGGTAGGAGGGAGAGTGGAGGCCCGGTTGAGCTACCGGACGTCATTTCGCATTCCAGGCCCTGGGTCCAGAATGGAACT
>PXOD01000531.1:0-43888 GCA_003012165.1 Paramyrothecium roridum
TTTTTTTTTTTTTTTGTTGTTGTTGTTTTGAGAACAGCTTCCGTCTACCGAAAAAGAGAGCCCCCTCCCGCACTCCCCCGACTGAACATGATCTGCGCTGCATGGATGAGGGATCCAGGAAATGATGGGAGCGAGCACATGCACTATGAAGGCGCTTCCTAGACTGTGATTTGCCCTAGAACTGCACGTCGGGGTAAGTTGCCAAAGATTCCCCAGTTTGAATGCTACAGAGCACTGTTGTCTCGCATGTTGACCGTACATCCGCGGATAGATTGACCACAAAAATTGCTTTTTGGGAAGCCCGACCACTCCCTCCACCCGGTTTTCTGGGACACCTCGACGCCAAACCCCCCTCCAGGTCGTTCCGATGAGGCGAAGGGTTGTACTGTACAAGCCTGTACCTATATTCCGCCTATTTCCTTCTCCGAGATCCGTAATCCCAAACTTTGGGCGCTTTCCCTGAAGTTTCTGAACTCACCATTGACCTTGAGCTGAGCATATGTCGTCACTCGGTGGAGCATAGCATTTTGCTTTTTCACAAACTGGTCCAAAGGAAGCGAACAAACTCTCTCCACATTCGAGGTGGCTGTTTTCCTAATTAACCCAGCGCAGCTATGGCGTCCTGCTAGTTTCGACCGGTGAAGCTGTCGTAGCGAGGCGCTACTGGTTCTCGTCAGTGTAGTTGTGGGTTTTTTCTTTTTTTTTTCTTTCTTTCATTGTTTTGCTTGTCACTACCAGATGGGTTGGTCTTTCAGACACACGGTACTCAAGCTTACTCGAGCCGCTTGGTTTCTAGCAGGGAGCGTCGGGATATTAGTCTAGATGGTCTCGGTCCATTTCCCTGGTGGCAGCCAAGGGGCCACAAAAGAAATGCCCCCGCGTTATGCTGGCGCAAATTAAATGAAAATGATCGGCACTGCGGAGGGGCATCACCAATTTGTCTACATGCCAAAATAACACAAACCGTGGGTCCACTTCAAGGGTTCTGCTGGCAAGGTGAGCGAGCGCGAGTAATGAATCGTTATGAAGAGGCTGCCGAGATGATTGATCTGACTTGTTGCATTACTTAAGGCCTTCGCCCCCTCGGCTCGGACATCCGCTGTGAGCGGCAAGATACACTTTGACAGAAGCCGCACATTGATGGTAGCAAGGCAGCTTGAGCTTGACGGGTACGGCACCTCCATGTGCTGGATTAGAGTTGTTCCTCGCATGCACTCCGCGTTCCAGTTCCCGTTGCTATACACATCTCGATGACTTCTGGGTTCGGCTTGGGCTGAACTAGCGCCTCAGCTCCATCCCAGGGACAGGCCTTTCATAGGCCTTCTGTAGCCCTCCTGTCGAAGCACCGACCACCATCCCTGAAGCGGGATTCCGAGCCACTGGTTCTAGTCAGATCTCAGGTGCAAACTAGATTGATTGCCCGCCTTTTAATTGAGCCACCCGCTTTGCTTTTGCGATTTTTGCGACCATGGAGACGCCAGGGATGGGCTCACTTGGCGCACCGTCCATGTGGCACACCATTAGCTCACGAGAGGACTGACTACAAGAGCTCCCACCCTCAAGACCACACACCGCTTCTCACTGTATGAGGAGGGGCTGGCCTGACAATAGGCGCTAATACGTGGCGCCGCGTTTCACACTTGACGGATTGCGGTACAATTGCCAGTAATTGAAGGGACACGCCCCGTAACCGCGCCGTGATGGCCAAAGATTGATCTGCCCAGTCCTCTACCGCGGCGCATCGCCAGACCACTTGGAGTTGGAAACATAAGAGTGTGAGCCCAGGTCAGATTAGTCGAGGCTCCTTCTATCCCGCCTATTGTATCGGAAGCGGCCCGCACGTACATTTCAGCTTTCTCCAGGACCGGGGCAGCATACCGCAGCCCTTGCCAAGAAGGCCTGGGCCTCTGCTACGCAGCACGCCTGGTTGGAACAGTTGTTTTCAACAGGCGACACCGACACGCCGGATCGTGGCACATCGCTCATGTCACTTTGGCCCACCTAAAGTGTTTAGTCCATCTTCCTAGTTGGTGGATTTGGTTAATTCATTGGTCCGCGACACAACAAAGTAAAATAGCCAGTAGTCTGGGTACTGCACTGTACGGTACCTGGTCCCTGGCTTACACCCTCCGACCGCGTACGGCTCAATATGCAAGGTCTATGCTAGGGTACATTCTAGGACGGACCGATAGGTCCCAGTGCCAGCGCCTCGGTGCAGGCAGCGAAATTGCCAGCGCAAACCCCATTCGCATCCAGGATTCTGGGACGGACGGAATCTAGGCCCATCTTCAACGCACAGCGCCCTTTGCTAGCCACGATGTGACCATGACGAGAAGGATTTGTTTTGCAGTCGGATAGGGGTCTCGTGGGGGGCTAGGTTCCAGCTCCTCAAACCCGTGCAGGTCGCTTAGAGATCTCCTGGGAAGGGTGTGTGGGAGGTTCGGAGCACACATGCCGATTGGGGGCTTGTTTTCTTGGACACTTGGGGTGCTGTGGTTCGTCTTTGTCCATCGGCCGACGGAGATGTTAGCGGCATATCCGTATGGGAGATAAAATTGCAGACAACACCCTAAGACGGCCGATAGGAGCAAGCTGCTCACAATCGAACGAGGTTGCAACTTGCTCCATCGGATTTTCGGGATTCCAGGGCTTCGTCCCCATGCCCGACACGCATGCCGTCCTGAGATAGGCGCTGAGCACCATGCGCAATCCATATTGGTGAACAAGGCCTTGCAGTATGGTTGCTTTCTTCTCTCAGCACCCCCCATCTACAAGAAAACCACTCCTCAAAGCATCACGGACCATGCAGGCCCGCGTTGCCTCTGCTTCTCAGAGCATGCAAATATGAACCGACAGTGGTGGTGGGCTCATGCGCCTGCCAGTATTCTCACTTGCCATCATCTCGCTACTTTGACACTTTCGACTTCTGCATCCTGCAGCCCACGCATCCCCGATCCCTGTCCCAGGGGCAAACAGCGGCCCAGCGATGGCCTGCAGCACACGATGGCGTGGCATGACATTGCGAAGCCAAAAGTTCTGTCGATGCGCTTGGTGCAGGTTCTACGGAGAGATCAGGGGTGAAGAACTTGAGGGGTGCAAGGTCCATTCCCCTGAGGCGTTTTCCTCCAGACAAGACGCTCTCTACATAAAGCGCTCATTGCGTTACAACACTCTTACTAAAGTTACTAGAAACATGCACTCTGTTCATCATCCTGTCGCACCCACCGAGGTGACTCCATCGTTTGCGGAAGGCGGCCGCAACGGCGCGTCCCGCTGCCCCCGCTCGGGGCATTTGCAGATCCTCCAACACCAATTTGTGAACGAGTTGTGCCCATCACTCGCACAGCAGTAAAGAGGTCAGGCTCCTACTTCTCGTTCCCGTTCGGTTTCTTTGCGAGAGCTGTCGGGGCGTACACAGCGAGGCGCCTTAATCAGTGGTGGTGGGCTTGCCAGCCATGCTTCCTTGATCCAGCAGCTCTAAGACGCTTTGGACCATTTGGAATCACCAGATCCGCTACAGAGATGATTGCATGTGGCGCCATTGTAATGTAATGATGATGCTTCATGATTTGGGCCTGCCTGCCTTATCATGGCCCCGACAAAAGCTTGCTGCAGGCTTGGCTTGGTTGTTCCAAGACCGCTTTGCTCGAGTGCGGCGCGTAAAGTATGATTGCCGGGCAGCGCAGACTTCTCCTCTCCTTAGTTCCCTTATACGTCACACCATTTGAGCCACGGACTGGATCGGATTTCGCAAGCCTGCATTGTCCGCGGTGAATCTGCCGCAGATGCTTGCCAACCGAGACTTTGCTCCTCGGCTTCGCCGGCCATCTACGAAAGGAATGCCTTTTCGAGCCTGCAGGTGTTTTTGTTGCTGGCCAGGTAAAAGAGGAGGTGGCTCGAGCTGCCCTTGTCACAACCCCAGAAGGTTTTTTTTTTTTTTTTGTCCTCGAAATAAGACTGGGGTGTGAATAGGACGAGGATACTTAGTCGGCTTTTGTCTTTTATATCATGCTTCCGAGGGTTGGTAATCCAGGACGCTTGTCCTTCCGCTATTGGCTGCAGATCATGGAATCGAGTGCTTGGCCACCTGAAGCGGGACCCCGTGGAAGGGTATGGCTGTAGTATCGGCTCCTCGTGTATGTGAATGTCGACGCAAGGCTCAGTTCTTCTCGAAAGACTCGGCGAAGAAATCCTCCTGCACCGTGGAATCCTTCGCTGCTTGGCCCGGATGGAGATCCAAAGGATTCTGGTTGCACAGTTGAGAAAAGAGAGAGCGCGCGCGTATGCATTTGCGTGTCGAAACCCCTTGCTCAATGGCAGGGTGTTAGCTCATTCAGTGCCAAGCAGAATGTGCTAATTATTAGTGAGTTTCGACAGTTGTGTGGCACTTGATCTCGTCCCCCTTTTGCATGGGTACGAAGATCGACGTCAACAGCAAGCGTGGATTAGATGTGAGCACGGTCCGATACCATAAACCTTCTCTCGCAAGCTTATGATACCGCGGTTTTGGTTAATGGATACCACCTCTTCGCATTTTGCATATATGGTCTAATGTGGTTGGCGATGAAGGTTACGCCCGTGTAAGTAGAGTATGAGAGTACCTCAAGAACAATCATCATTCGATTCTATGTTCAGATCCTCTCGCTCCTACTTGCTTCCTCTAGCTGTCTCTAATTCTACTTTTCCCCTTTCCCCTTTCCCCTTCCCCTCTTGCTCTTCATCTGCTCATACAGTTCGTGATGACGCAACGAGCCATGAGACAAGATCAAACTCTTGGGTATCTACCTTGCTCGAGTTGCTATGGGAGGTAGATTTTGTCAAAGTGCAAAGCTAATGGCCATTTACGAATAAGAAATTGAGAATTCTACTGAGTGTTTACGATTTAAAGACATTTGTGTTTGCATTCTTGCACAATTGACTTCGTAACTACTCAACCGTCCGCAAATCCCATGTGATCCGCTCTTTACGCGCAACGCGAGATGCTCCGGCAGAACCTCGGCCGATCGGTGACATCTAATCTTGGGGTGACGATATGAGTTCATTCGGGGAAAAAGTCATCCTCAAATTTGCCCTCTGCAATTGAACGTCAACCTCCTGCGGCGATACAGCTTCCCGAACGAACCCTCTCCGTACATCATCCTAGCAACATCGCCTCAGCCGCGCCCAAGACTGTGCAAAGATCCCGCGCACAGTCATCCACCCCACCTCCCACCTCCCAGACATCAGCTTTATGCAACAAGTGCCCATCGAGACTTCAGAACCGCAACCACAACCTGTCGATACTTCGGGTTCCGCATCTTCCTCTCAACATGGCTTACACCATCAAGGTTCCAGTGGTCTCTACCGCGTCGAGTCGCAGGGCAGCAGCTCCTCGCCGCGCTCTGTCGCCGACGCCACCAATGACTCCATCGACGGCGTCAACGCTGATCAACTCGACGAGAGGCTCCGCGGATTGAGCCTCGACAAGCGCGCCACTGGCCTCCGTGTCGCAGCCGGCCAACGGGTTTCTGACTACGAGAATGCTTTGACTCCGCCAACGCCTAGACAAGGCATGGGCTTCAAGGTCATAAAGCGTCCTGACTCGGCATCCTCGGGAGTTCAGCTTACCGAGTTCCCCAACGGTCAGTTTCGTGTCTCTTATGAGTCGTTATGGTAGCCTAACAAATTTTCTAGAGATCTTGACGCACATTCTATCCCATCTGCATCCCGACTCTCATGCTGCGGTTGCCCTTGTTTCGAAACGCTTTTACGCGCTTGTCACCACTCCACACGCGTGGAGGATGGCTTTCCTCCGATATTTTCCTGGACATTCGGCGCTGGTAACAAAGTCAACCAAGCGAAGCGCTGAACTATGGCCAGACGCCAATGCCGACCTCGTCCGATCCGAGACGCGCTATTTTGGCCGCCTCACATCGCTTGCCACTTGGAGAAGCGAATACCTCTTCCGAACTAGACTGATACGGAGTCTTGCCCGCGGCAAACCTGGCACAAGCTCTGGTCACATCGGTTCCTCTGTCCGAAACGCTCAGACCGGTAAGAAGGTCAGCGCCGTGCTGACTTACAACTCAAAATTGCCTTGGCTGGTAACGAATATCCATGCTATATTCGATAATGGCAAGAAACCACCACGAGCCATCCAAGGTGCCGCGGACCTCGGTGTTGCTACTATCAGCGATCCAACCAGTGGAAAGATTGAGAAATGGGGATTCGAAGATCCTTTCAACTCACTCCAACTCGATGAAGTGATGCCTCATCTGGTTCCCTTTGGTCTTGGAGATGGTCCCGCTGCCACTCCAAATGTCATGGATGTCAGCCAGCCTTATGGAATTCTCAATGGCGAGGGCTTTCCTGGCGGCCGTGCCTTCTTTCGTAGCATCAACGAGTTGCGAGGCCGATATCTCGGCGGCAACTCCGGCGTCGTGGACACTTATCCAGACATCCCCAAAATACCAGAAATGGCTGAAGCAATTAGCAGCGTCTGGATCGCCAAGTCTTCCGCTGTGCCCACAACAACGAAATCCATGGTCGGCATGTTGACCGGCTCCACCCTTGGTGTCGTTACTGCCTACTCCCTCGGCACGGAGTCTAATGCATCCAGGTTCTCAAATGGCGACATGACTGCCAGATGGATTCTCAGCCCGGGCGTACCCATTATCTCCTTGAAAGTGGATGATCAGTATAACCTGAAGCGGAAGGCATCGGCACGTGTCTGGGCTGTGGCTCTCAATGCGCTGGGCGAGGTCTTTTATATGACAGACGTGCCAACGGATCTGTCTGGTGAAATTAAGGGTGAAGATATGACTAAGAACGCTTGGTATGCGGCTCGCACGGCATGCTGGCATCTGCTGGAATCTACACGGCGACTGGCCCGGCAGGATGATCTGGACAAGAACGCCCTGCGAGGCGGTTACTCACCTCGTTCACCTTCCAACTCCATGACCCTGAGCAAGGAACAACTTGCTGCGGAAGCCAGGGAAATTGAGAAGTTTCTACGCCATAAACCTGCTCATTTCCGGCGAGTGTGTGAGGGTTGGGACATGCAGCGTAAGCTGGAAGTCGACTTTGCCAGTGACGATGGTCATGGTGCCGGCGAGAGAATCTTTGTTATTGATTGTGGTTTGGCGGAGAACGTGCCGCCTCGCCTCTCGCGGTATTCGCGGGTAATTGGTTTTAAGGAGACTGGTGCAACCAGTCTTAGCATCGACGAAGAATCACTGAAGCCCCATCCATCTCTGTTCGGGGACGTCGGCATTGTTTTACCCGTCAAGGTTCAAACACCGGAAGTTCAGTTACCGAGATCACCTCCACCAACGCCAATGACACCTGTGAATGTCGCTACCGCTGCTCATGATTGGAAGAGCACGAACCTGGACTTGAAGCCACACCATCAAGTCACCATTTCGGCCACGACCCTGGATTGCTCGACCAATTCACTGCTCACGTTAGCGGAGGATCCCTTGCATAGTCCCACTGATGCCGCATTATCCGCAGCTGCCAGTCGCGTCGATCAAAGTGCGCGTGAAATACCTGGTCGCAGGACACGCTTCCTTGCGATCGGGACTAAGAGCGGCGCAATAGTTGTATGGAATGCGCGTGACGAGGAGACGACAGTCGATCTACAGCCTGTCCGAATTATACAGACCGAATCCCCTGAGATCTCATGCCTGGCAGTCACTGCACTTTATCTCGTGCATGGTGGAAGCGATGGCCTGGTGCAGACATGGGACCCTTTAGCATCAACTTTGGATCCCATCAGAACGCTCAACGCGCGCTCAAACGGTCGAGTCCCGCGTCATATGACGACCATGAATCCCACCCTTCGAGAAGGCACATACACTGCGGTCGGCGCCATCTTCCTTGATCCGGACCCCTCGACTTTGCGAGGCATCGTGTCTTTTGGGGCTTTTCTTCGGTACTGGTCATATAGCTCAAAGGGCCAGTCCAGCGGACGCAAACGTCGCGTTCGACATTCCGACGTTCACGGCCGTCTGGCCAGCAGGCGCCTCGGAGGCACCGTGGCTGGCTACATTGCTGCCGAGGAACGAGAACTTCGCCGGGAAAATGAACAGCGAGCGAAAGAGCAAACTCGGTTACGCAACAGGTTCGGCGTTGGCGCTCTTGGCGACCTTACGGAGGAAGAGGCCGTTCGCTATGCTCAGATGATATCTGAGGAAGCGTTTCAACAAGACGAGCAGCGTCGCGCTAGCACAAGTGATTCTGCCGCCGACGCCAGCTTAGACACGGCGTCGTCTTTCAGTGAAACTTCGGCCGACACCGTTACCCCTGAGCCCAGCGTTGTTGATCAGAGCACAGCCCAGCCGCCACCAAATCTGGCCGCAGAGGACGAGTATGAGCAACAGATTCAACAGGCCATCCGTTTATCACTACTCGAGGGTGTAAATGATGCCGGGCAATCACCTCGTGGTCAAAGCTCTGGTGAATATGAATTCTCCGTCTCTTATAAGGCGAAGAGCAGCAAGAAAAGCAAGAACTCTGGGTCCACATCCCCGTTTGGAGGCTACACGCCAGCCAATGGATCTAGCAGCGGTCCTTCAAGATCTATCACCAACGAAGATGAGGCCCTGGCCATAGCCTTGAGCCTGAGTATGCAAGAACAGGCGCGGTCCGTTGCCGACGCAGCAGAGTATGACTCTGGTCCCGCGACCAGTCCGCCTGACGAATTCCCGCCCCTGAATACTGAAGGAGTCGGCAAGGGCAAAGGAATCCGACGGTGGTGATGTTAAGTAACAAATACCGTTTTGTGTGTTTACACTACTTTTTGCGGAGCTCGAGACCTCAGCGAGCGGGTTATTGGTTTTTCTTCGCTTCTTCCTGGCCTTGCCTTTCCGAGGGCACTCAACGCTTTTTCCACCTGGGCTCGCCGTTCAACACTGTAGTTGCAGATTTAATATAACGCTTCCGTCGTCTCAAACCATACTGTACGCCCTATGTCACTGTGCCTTCAACCTCCTAAGAACAAATCGAGAGCGTGAATCCCTGACGGCCAATTCTTGGAAGTCGATTGACCTCCGTCAAAGAGTTCCTATTGTCCTTCTGTGACGACTGGCAGGTACGCCATCGAACGGATGTACAACCAACCTAAATATAAAACACGGCAAGGCACTGCTGACTGTCCTGTAGTTTGCTCCCCCAGTCTCAGTGGCAGGGTACTAAGTCTTCCCGTTGGCGCGAACAAAGCCTAAGAAGTTAGAAGAATCACGGGCTCACTATCGAGTGAGTTGGGCCAGAGGTCAGCGCACATGCAACTGTAATAATGTTTTGAGGATTAGCAAGTTTCCAAGAACTTGTTCAATACGCCATACATTGTTATTCGTATGTTTAAAGCCCCAGATTCCGAAACGCCGTTCCTGTGGTGCCGTCTTTGGGTTGAGGCACTCCATCAAATTATTTGCTTAAACCAAAAACAAGACGCCAATCGCTATGCAAACAACTGTCAAACCTCGGACTGAACTTGCTCTTACAGAGACAGCACCACTCTCATCGTCTCCGGCACCGCCGTCTTCACCCTGCTCATCCCCATCGGCTGTTGTTCCAAGCCCGGTCTCGATCGATTGGATTGTCGTTGAGGCTTGCGCCGGGTTGATGGTGGTGACGACGATCGAGGCGCCGGGGAAGGTATAAGTCTCCAACGATAAGATGACCTCGCTCGAGCCGATTGTCACGGTTTTACCTTGCACTACGACGGTGACCCGCGAGGAGTCTGGGCCAAGTGTGATTGTGTTGCCGTCGACAGCTACAGCGGAGGGACCAATTGCTGTGACGGTCAATCCTCCAACGATACCAGTGGCGGTGCTCGTCGGGTTTGCTGCTAGCCCTCCCATCGTCGTGCCGTGGATAACAACGCCGTTGGATCCAATCATGATGGTCTCTCCTTCCAGGACCTGCGACGTCTCTGCGATTCCCGGTCCGTAGGTGATTGTTGTAGAGTGTACGACCACTATGCTCTGGCCAATGGCCTCGACGGTCTTGCCACCAGCAACCAATGAAGGGTCCGATCCTGCTGCGGAATATGTGACACTCTGTCCATCAACGACGACCGCGTCCCTTCCGATGGACACGGCCTTGCCATCGATTGTGGTGATCGTACCAGCTTGCGGGATGTTGACGGTGGCTTCACCCACGACGACCTGGGATCCTGATACCGCAACCGGCAGTCCACCCAGAACGCTGCTGGTCGGACTTGGGACGACCAGGCCAGGATGGTGAGGTATCGGTTTCGTGATTGTCGCACCCTCGCCCACGATCGCCGTCGGCTTGATGGTGAACGTACCTTGATCGACCGTGACCACAGATGTGGCGCTGGGCCGTAGACTTCCAAAGGTGCTGTTATTAATGATGACCTGGTTCCCGCCCGCACTCACGGTAAAGGTCGGACGCGGCGCAGGCTCTGCGGGTAGCGGCGCGTTTGACGGAGGCTTCTCAACGTCCGGTTGGGGCTGTTTGTCATGGCCACGCTCATCTGCCGAATCGCCTGTCCCGGGTCGAGGAAAATCGCTACCAATTAACGACGGTCCTGGCTTGAGGTTGCTGCTACCGTCTGTTGCTCGTCCTCCGGATCCAGTAGGCGCCGCCCCCGGTCGACCCTTGATATTTGATTGAATATAGTCGGGGGCTGTAACAGATGAGAAAACCACGGCAGGGTTCTTGTCAACTGTGACGATGGTGATAGTTTGTCTTGCGGGCGGCCGCCCGGTAGCCCTCGATGGCGCTTCTGTCAGGTACAAGGTCGAGGTATTAATATCACCAGTTTTCTGCGGTGCTGAAATCGACTCCTCCGAGGTGAGCCAAGGAGGAGGCACAGACTCCTTCGGGTCTGGACAGTATTCGGGCACTTCAATTTCTGGATAAGGAGGTGTGTACAGCTCCGGGGCAGCAGTCCATGTGATTGTTTCCGTCCGGAGGATGTAATAAAACCTAGAAGGCTCGTCCAACCCTAAAGATATACATGGTTTGGTCGACGAAGTGGGCGTCACTATTATTGGGGGCAGATCTTTTGTGATGATGGACACCGTCGCTGTTGTCGAGTTGCTGTACATGCCATTTCGCTTGCCGAAGGATGGGACTCTCGTCAGAGTTGGCGCTGCATTAAGTCTTGATGTAAGTCACTCCAACCAACGGGCTCTTAGAACATGGTCTTACGTTGGTAGTTAGGTGCTGCAACCGCCGACCCCGCCAGAAGGCAGGCCGGCGCCCACAAGGCATAGTGAAGCCTCATTGCTGGAGTGGTGTAGCGCTCTCGCGTATTGCAGGTAGTGCCATGCCAATGCTGTGTCCTGGGAACGCGAAGATTTCACTTCGGAAAATTCACGACTTCGAGAACTGAACGGGCTAACGAAATGGAACGGAGGCGCAAACCGATCAACCTTAGAAGAGAAAACCAGATCCATGTTCATATCTATCCCTACGTAATGCGACCATACCAGTCGGCAATCTCAGAGCAACCACCAAATGTGACCCCAAGCAGCCTAGCTAATCCAGACTTTTGGCGGATTTGGGGGGGGTTCCTAGAAATCCTATGCCGCTAATAAGATTGAAATGGAGACGTGTTGCTGACAGGGGACAAGGGTCATGCGGCTAGCTAGACCGTGTCAAGGGGGTGGAGTCCTGGCCAAAAGGTCCACATTTGTAGGCAACGGCCTTGGAGGCAAGAAAGTCGATGAGATGGAGGGCCTTGGAAGAGTCTTCACCACCCTGGCTCGCTGTCTGGAGGGCGTCGACTGAATCCGCGCCGGTCCTTGGAATCACGACAGCCAGTACCAGGGCAATAGCCGGAGCTCTTGGGGGTTCAAAGAAAGCACGTCAATGGTGGAAAAAAATCTTGCAGCCTCACCTCGTGCTCAAGGCCATTCCTCCCACTTGTTGTTGCAAGAGAAGATACAATGAGCTACGTCCATTCACTCAAAGTACGCTCGCCGAGCTCTCAAAAGCTCTCGAACTGCTTTTGTTTCAATGCAATCAGAGAAAAGGGCCCTGCCAGCATCTGACGGATTCGGTGCAGAGACGAGCCAATCCCTCGATATTCTCGAACGACGGTTGTTGATGGGGTAAGACGGTAAAGCCGCAACCAAGACCAGGCGACCAATCGATGAGGGAGGGGGAGGGTAGTTGGAAGCTGGCAGAAGACCCCGGGTTCAGTCCAAGGGCCATGGACCAATCATCTAGCTCAATCCCTTGACGAACGTGGTGGTTGCAGAGCAGCCCTACCCTTCTCGTCTGGCATTTGCCCCACAAGGAAGGCTGAGCACCGTCTCGTCGGAAGTCAATCTCATTTGGCGAGCCGGGGTCAAGCTCCTCGGGCTTAGGCGGAGGCGATGTGGATGATGTTCAGGCCAGAGCATTACACAGGAACACGTCTATGCGTTGCGGCTCCGGGGCAAGATGAGTAACTGCAGGCAAGGCAGTGAATGAAAACAGCGCCATGTCATGGTGCTTTTTCTGCGCTCTGATGTGAAGGTGGTGCCGGTGCTGATCAGCTACGAGAAGCACCTGTTGAGAGCAGGGCCACGAAAGTTCCATCCGAGAATGAGTGGCATGATTGATGGTGTGTGGGCATCGTGTCAACTGACCCCTGGTGCATGCTCGGCAACTTACCATGCTTCCCATATACTCGAAAGTCGTTTGAGGCACTATTTTATTGGATAGTAACAATTCTTCTTCGTTGTGCGTTTCGCTAACCTTCAAAGACACCACATAGGATGTATATCACTTAGTTGGTGCCGTGACGCCGGAGGACTTGCTGAACTCGTTAGCCAGAAGCTCTCATTGTCTTCTTCCGTGTAGTGGGCCGTGCAGGACGGTTCCTGGTTGTACAGCATACGCATGCAGTATTGACACGAAAGAAGAACCCTGACTTGCATCGGAGACGAGAGGCCTGAAACTACAAATTACGCAATAGTCAGTCCGGCAAGTTTTCTCCCGAAGACATAGTCTTTTCAATTTTTTATTTTTTTCCCCTTCTCTTTTTTGGCTTGTGAATAAGGTAAAGGGCGCTACGGATACCAATTAACGGACACAAGACGCTATTTGCTCGAGGTAAAAGACCAAGTCCGTTTTAGGCAATTGGACTGGGCGGGTGACAAGGCACCTCCATGATGCGGCCGCTCGTCGCCCCCCTTAACAACCTTGCACCGCTTGGAGGAAATCACCAGTTTTTCTCGCGAGACGGCCACGGTACTTCGTCTGCCATTGGCCGCAGCGACTGGACTAGCTGATGGAGGCTTCAAAGGACCCATTGACCCGGACCACAGCCCCTCTTCAGGCATGGTTTCGTCGCCCCGTGGGAAGGATGAGTCGAGCGGAGCGCGGGCTGATGCACGAGCAAGGGCTCCCGGCAGGGGTGCGGGCCACCCGAATCCCAGAGTCGCGGCTCTCTTCCGTGAGAACCCTCGACGTCGTCCTCCTTTCTGTGCGCAATGCTACCCAGCAAGCCTCCAACCACGCCAACGGAGATGGCCGCTTCAAATGCCGGCGCCGCTGGACAAATCTTGCGACTTGTCCACCCAAGGCAGATACGCGAGCACGAAGTGCCCTCCGATGCATTTGCCGCCACCGACACCCTCGTATTCATAGCCTATATTTGCTCGCTGTTAAGCAATCCGGTGCCTTACTAAGTTGTTTGCTCATCTGCCTCATTCCTTCTTCCGCATAGCGTCCCCAAATCAACTGGGTGTGCCCAAATGGCCACCGACTCCAGCGGCGCATTGCTTCGCCCGCTTCTCTCCAAGCCGTAAGGGACAGTGAACCACAGCATATTCTGAACACTGTACTTCATCTTCATCTCGGCTCAATTGCAGCTGCAGCTGCTAGAGTCGTCTTCCACCAAGGGCCCTTGTCGGGCCGCGTTTCCCCCTATCGAGGCGCTACGTCAAACCCCTGGTCGCTTCCGGGGTAATTCTCCACGTCTTGAATGCTCTAGACCCCTGGTCTTCGCGCTCAGTCATGGGGCCCTAGTCGTCGAGTAGCACTGCAACGTCTAGGCAAATTGTGGTTGTCACTTGCTTGACCTTTTCCACTTTGATGGTGTGCATCTGCGCATCTCCCGTTTTTCTTTTGCGCCCCGGCTTGAAAGATTTGTCGAGGCCGCGCCGTTGCCCCAATGCCGTCAACCTCTCAATGTCTCTTGACTCCCTGTGGACGACTGAGCACCTTCAGTCGTGAGACTCCGCCGCTGGTCGACTGAGCCAGCGTTGAACGTCATGAGTCGACGCTGGCTTATAGCATCGCTGCTTGTCGTTCACGCGAGGGCAAGCGGTCCCACGCCCATCTCTTTCGAGCCCGGTCAATGGTACGCAGCAGGAATTGCCAACCGTAATGCGTCCGTCCTAATTTGAGCAGGCTAGGTGACGACGGTAATTGGTCGACGGTAGCAGTTGAGGTCGGTTCCTCTCTGCAGAAAGTCAACATTCTCGTCAGCACCGCATCATCGGAGCTTTGGGTTATAGGACCCGGCGGATGTCTTCCCAGTACGTTCAAACCCCACGCCTCTCACGCCAACTACGACTGCTGTAGATGGAGCACCCTCCACCTCAAATCTCAGAAATAGCATCACATGATACCATGAATGGACACCGAAGCTGACAATTTACCATAGATGAACCCGTATGTGACGCCGCCCGTGGTGGCGTATTCACGCCCGCTAAATCGGACTCCTGGCGATCCTTAAATTCCTGGGAACTTGGCCTGCCATATTTGGGCTATGGGGGAAACGGTGACTACGGCCGAGAAATGGTATCTGGACGAAACGCTGTAACGGAAGACTCTTTTGCCATTTCCAATATCGGCGTTGCTGCAATCAACACCACAGATTATTATCAAGGTCTCTTTGGCTTAGGAATCGCGAGAGGGGACTTTGATGACGGCGAAGCGGTCGATTCCCCATTGACAAGTGCAGGCATATCGGCCAAGTCTATACCCAGCCTCAGTTATGGCTACACGGCGGGTGCGCACTATCGTGAGTCCCCCCTCCCCTCTTCCGGTCTGAGACCACTGCTGACAGTTCCAGGAAACACCCCTGCGTCATTGGTCCTAGGAGGTTTTGATACTTCTAGACAGGTATCACACAATACCAAGTTTACTCTCAGCCAAGAGGACAACCTACCGCGTCCTTTAGTTCGCGGTATTGAATTTGTGAAGACTTCCAACGTAGCTTCGCCGGATCAACCAGCCAAGTCGACCACGGAGGTTTTGTCCAATTGGGATTCGGCTTTTCTGGCTTTGGTGGACAGCACAACGCCATACCTATGGCTTCCTGACTGGTTATGTGACCGCTTCGCCAAAGCTCTCAACCTGACTTACAACGATACTTTTGACTTGTATGCCATGACCGACGAGCAGTACCAAACTTACAAGACACCAGACCTGTTCAATTTCACCTTCAGCCTCTCGAGTTTGGATAATTACAATGACCTCGGAACACCGCTCGACATTCCGGGAGTAGTAAATATCACGATTACTTCCCAGGCCTTCCTAGGTCTTTTGCAGTACCCCTTCAAGAACGCCATTCAATATGGCGACCCCGCGATCCCATATTTCTCTCTGAGAAAATCGCATGACAACTCCACTTTCATCCTTGGGCGCGCCTTTCTACAAGAGGCGTACTTGACTACGAGATACGATGAAGCCACCTTTTCACTTCATCCAGCCGTTTTCCCTGGTGACTCTACCTCCAGTGCTGGTGTGGTAGCTATCGAACAAAGCTCCAACAGTCCGTACGCACCACAGCCAAGAGTTCAGGCGCCCGTTCCTTCAGGGCTAAGAACACGCGAAATCGTCGGCATTTCCGTCGGTTCGGCACTCCTTGTCCTAGCCATAGTCAGCGGAGTTTGGCTTTTTTGCCGCCGCCGAAGGCGACCCAATACTGAAGAAGAAGCCTCAGTGGCCAAACCACCAACAACCCCATCATCCTCGCTTTCGAGTACATCTCAGAAAACGATTGGCCAGCTGATATCGCGATTCATAAAGCGAAAGCATTCGGCCCAATCGTCGTCGAGCTCCGATGAAAAGGGAGGGGCACATGTGAACGTGAATGAGGTACCAAACTCTCAAATCCATGAACTCCCGGCGCAGACAGGCCCCATTGAACTCGATGGATCTAATCAAGAGGACGATATTGTTGGGGAGGAGTTGGGGTCGAGCGACGAGCAGAGGCTAGGCGCATACGAGGCGGCGCGACAAAGAATGGAACGACAGCTCCAGGGGCCAGTTCCTGAGTACAGCCCCCCAGCCGAGGGCGGTTTGCCGCCACCAGAAAAGGCAATGCATTATCCGGATGAGCCAGCAGTCAGCCCGGTGCTTGCTGCCCCGTCGGCTACGCATTTCCCACCAGATGACATTGCCGATATACCTTCACCGTCCACGCCGTCAGATGTACCGCGAGCATCCTGGACACGCCGCTTATCTGGCATTCCCCCACCGCTTACTCTCCCTGACAATGGGCCTCACCCGGCTGAACCTTTCTACCCACCTTCACCTTCACCCTGCCAGCCTTCGGACGGGTTCACGCTCGATCCATCAATACCTCTTCCATCGCCCTTGACCCCTGCCAATTTTGCGTTCCAAGCACCGTCCCCTGCTATGCACAGGACCCCCATCACCACCTCCAACATACTTTGTCTGGGGCCGCTCCCTGACAACTTACAGCTGTCGAGACATGACTCGGTTTCGCCAGCCGTCAGTCCAGTCGAGTCTTCACCAGTGTCCGGCCCAGACGAACAGCACTTGAGTGCGCCATCTCGGGGCCATGTGTCGAGGCCGTCGTTGGACACCCTTGGCAGCAACTACACCGAGACGGAGGAGAGAATGGCAGAAGCAACACCGGAGACGCGGGCCGGGCTCGAGTCCTCCTCAGACCGTGTCGCCATTCATCATGCCTTGCTGCACCTGTCAATGATGCCCCGGCAGAACTCGACCCATAGCACGGGGCCCGACAGCCCCAATAGCGGAGAAAGGGTTGGATGCTCGACGGACTTTGTCCATGTTCCTCAAATGGCAGCCCAACGCTACAGCTGGGAGGAAGACCGATGAAGCATGCGTGAAGGGTATAGCGGAGCATGGTGATCAAGCCGCTTTGTACATTACGATTGAGGCATGAAAATATCGGATACCGAAAGGGTGCTGGTAGGAAAAGTATTGCATGGGAACCAAGGGACACCACGGCCTGGATAAACGGAGTTTTGGTGACAACCATATCTTGGAGGAGATGGGAACAGTGCTTTGGCGCGGGTTATATAACAACATTGCAGTTCGTGCAATACTTTGGCCCCCAGTATGGGCCATACTGGTTCAATATAATACAAAATCGTGCACATTTCTACATTCTCCAACTTATGCCGGCGCTCCCATATATTCATTATTCATTTCTAAATGTCTAAATACGAGAGCTTCGCTGCGTCGAGGGCTGCTGAGCCCAAGAATGCTCGTCTTTCAACATATCCCTAGCCTAAACACAAGCTGCCAAGATCATGATGTGAAATTCTTCGCCCCGATTCCTCGGCCTCAAGGTCTCCGAGGTTTATGTAGACCATGAGATGGGGGTTCTATGTATTGTATGAATACGATTGCTGTCGTTATCAAGGCTCACCAGATCTCTTGCCACCAGGTTACAGAGTCTAGTGACGCCTTGCGCTGCTGCTCTTCACCTTCGCTAGCGTCGGCGGGTTTGAAGATGACGTTCTTACAGGATTCCGCCATCCTTGACGACCCCCCGCATACAGTAAAGATGGCATTCTGCGGTATCAGCTGCTTCAATCGCTCTGCTTCGTTCCTCAGCTGGTCCTGAACATAGACTTTTTCTCGCTGGTCTCGCGAGAAGGCAGTGAAAACGAGGAGACGATCAGCCAACTCTTGCCACTCTTTCTCGAAGAAGAAGTCGGCGGCCTTGTTGCGGTTGCCAAAGAACAGTAGCATGGGCCCGGGAGAGGGATGTGTGAGACGCTCCTGGATCAGACAGCGGGCGGGTGCAATACCTGTGCCGGTGGCGATGGCGATGAGTGGGCGTCGGGCGTTGGCGGCGCCGTGTATGGGCGAGAGGACAGGCTTATGAGAGACGCGCAGGCGAGTCTGTGGCGGTAGGTTGGAAAGATAGCGTGAGCAGAGGCCCTCGCGCGGCTTGCGCAGCACGGTGCGATACTTGACGAGGGCGACAACCAGCTCCACGCGGGTAACATTCTCGTGGCCCGCGTCAGGATGCGTGAGATGTTTGCCGCCGTTTGCGATGCTGAAATCGCGACCGCGGATCAGGGGAAACACATCTAGAAGTCTCGCGACGGGAATGCGGACCGAGGTGAACTCGTCAAGGACCTCGATGATGGAGCGGCGCGCGCGGGTCGCGTAGTCAAAGTACTCATCGATGAACTCGGCCTGGGTGAACTCGAGCAGGCGCTCGCGATGGTAGGCGTCGTCGGTGAAGTAGGACATGCTCTTGAGGAACGAGCGCCGCGGTATGGCGGTGATGTCGATGTTGTGGAGCAGCAGGTCCCGGACGGTGCAGCCGGGGGAGGCGTACAGGCCGCGCGGAAGCGATGCGCACGCGGGGAGGTCCAGGGGCTGGTCGGCGACCGCCTCCCACCCCATCAGGGTGATGAGGCGCTGGACGTCGGAGGGGAAGTTCTTGGGGTAGATGGTTAGGCAGTCGCCGGGGTTGCAGTGCAGCTTCTGACCGGCGCGGCTGGGGATGTCGAATGCCACAAGGCGCACATCCTGCCAGTGGTCGGACGGCGTCTGCCTGTCATTCTCGACAAGAACGGAATCCCAAGCATCTGGGATGGGCAGCACTGCATTCGGCGGGGCCTCAGGGAGAGCCGATTGAGTGTCTGTGGGTAAAGTTGAGGAGCCATTGACATGATGAGCGCCAACGGCCTTCAGTGCTGGTTCAAGAGACCACCGTGGAGGTAGTACCTCGTCTTCTGGAAGCGGCTCGAGGCCATCAGGGTGTGGGTAGCTCTCTAGCAAGTGCTTCCGCAACCCATCAGCCCACGTCACAAAGACGCCCTCGATGCCGTCGTTGAACTGCTCGTCTGCCTCGAAGCCATCGACGAAGGTACTGGCGCCGAGCTGTTCCAACCGCCGCGTGAGCTTCCTGGCAGCCCAGTTGAATCTAAAAAGACGATCGGTGAGCAAGGTTGGTGCAAATACAAGTGCGACAGGGGGGGCGAGGGGGACTTACTTGACGTAGGTGCTGTCTCCGAGGCCGAAGAAGGTGTAACGTAGTTGGGACAGACAACCCGGAGGTAGTTTCTTGCGCAGCAACTTCTTCCAGAAAGTAAGGGAGTTATGGGGCATATCACCCTGGCCGGTTGTGGAGATGACGAAGATGACTAGCTGGTGCTGGAGTAGAGCGCTCTTTTCATTCTCAGATATCAGATATGGTCCTATACACGAGTGCGAGATGGCATGCGGGAGGCCGGGTTTGGCATTATTTACATACAAGCTCAACTGCGTCGAGTTCGTCGACATCTGTTCGGAAGTGCAGCCTCTGGCACAGGCGACCCAGTTCCTCGGCCAAGTCCTGGGCATTCCCTGTTTCGGAGCCGTAGACGACAAGCACGCTGCGGTCCGAGGCGGTGGCGACGGCGGCGGCGGCGGCGGCCATGGTGGAAGTCCGGCTGGATAAGTCAGCGCGGGCCGGGGGCGGCTTTTTCTGGTCAAAAAGGCAGCGGCTACGGCGACAAAAGCCCCTACCAGCAAGGGTGAAGGTATCTCTCACGGGCGCAGAGCCTTGTCAAGGTCCTGGCGTAGCTAAGTTAGGCTGCACGGAAGGCCTTTGCGGTTTAAAAAAGTAACGTTAGGTAGATCCGATGACGGCGGGTTGGCGCTGGCGCTGGCGCAGTGGCCCGGTGCTCGTGCGGCGGTAAGATCTTATCAATCTGTGACGGTTTCCGTTGGCGCGCACCCACCGCACCGTGCCGTGTCGTTGCATTCGACATGTCGGCGCTCGGCTCCGAATTGTCGGGTCGAACCTCGGGCTCAGACCAAAGACCCTTAGCAGCTGTTCTGCATGAGTCGTGCAGTCTACATACGACATAAGCGAGAAAGCAGGGTTTTCTATAATTACGACGCAGATTATCCGCCTAATTCAAACCGTCACCTGCTATTCTCATCCATTCTTCTTTGTCACGTTGTCCCGGATGAGTAGCGCTCCTTGACAGTTTCACTTGTTCATAGGTTTCCGATGCTTATGGCGCACTTTCGCGTAGTTTGAAATCATCTTCACACTATCTCGTGGTGCGAATGAGAAGGTTTGAAATATTCCGTCTGTTGATACCCGGAACAATCATTCCATGGCAGCACCACGGTCGTTCGGAATAGGGGCTGACAGGAATGGCCATCCGGACGCCCTCCCTGGCTCGCAGACTTCAATGGGATTTTCAAGGACAAAACTGCTGCCGAATTTGGTTGGTCAATCGAACGTCGCTGGAGATTGCATGAACACATTAAGATTATGCCAGGATCAGAGCAATTTCGGGGATCGCACGGTTCAAGCCTGGCGCCTCCGGCACAGGGGCTCGTTACTAAAGGGGGTCCCCGCGCCGTTAACCGAACACGGAACCAGGTCTGTTCTGTCCTGGTTCTCGACCATCGGGCCCGTAAAAGGCTCCCCAGACCAGGACTGCCTGGGAGGACCCGTGGAAATGGTCCGGTATTCTGGAGTCATACTGGAATGCACCTGCTTCTTAACCAGCGAAAAGGACGCCCCTGAGGCTGTATGGATATTCAGTACGCAATCCGCTGACACGATGGCAGATGACCGGACTGTGAGGAGGATGATTCTCTATGCTTACGTGTGATTCCGAGGTCCAGTGAGTAATAGAACGAAAAGCACAGACAGTGATATGATGGGATAAAGAAATGTGGATCACAGCCCGAGATGTGTACCGGTAGATCGACTCATTTTGTGCGACTAGGAACCGTGTTTCGCCTTTGGTGTATATGTGTTGCATATACACAGACCCCGTTATCGAGCCCCCTCAACAAAATGCCAATATCCAGCCGCGGATGAAGAAATGTAAACGGCTTTGAGCTATTCTTTACAGAAGACCATCGCGGCGATTTTCATCCAAACAGGTATTTGAATGGCGTTACCGTCTAATACTTTCCGGACATAGCGTATCCACCTAGAGCTACACTATCCGAGTGCCGTGCCGTGAAGCGGGGAGCTTGTTCGAGCGCAACCACACATACCACACCACGAAGATTGCAGGTGTGGCTCGGTCTCGACGTCAGTCCTTACGACAAGTGGCTGGACATGCTGTAGTTCAACGGAGAGCCAACCAGAAACCCGTAGCCTCGACTGGCATAACGTAGGCGTGAATAAAAGGCTTAGGGCTATAAGACGGGTCACTAATGTCAGAGCCACACCGTATGAATAAGTCAGAAAGAGCCCCTTTGTTGTACATCGACAGCCGTTACACCAAAGGATCTACTGTACCGCTGACGAATGTTTGCCATTTTGATGCGCGCGTCAGGGTCGCCTGTTGTCTTAGAATCGAACATTGGTTGTGATAAGTATGTGCTTCAACACCCAACAACTAAAGATGTGGCTGGTGCAAAAAGTAGGTACGGTACTCCGTCCAGGAAAGACGATTGGCTCCACTCATTCGGGAGCAGTAGGTGTTCCTTAAAATACCTTGTCGTTTCGGCTTGGTTTACAGCATTGTTTTTGTGAGGGTTAAGCAGAAACATGGGGCGCTCACACCGGTGGGCGTCGCAACCGGTACATCATAAACACACCGCCATCTGGGCTCCCCTTCGCCCGCCAGCGCCGGCCCTCCACAAAAAGTGGCTAACAGAGGGTCCACGCCCCTCCCATCCCTTGTCGAGCTTTTCCGGGTCCTTGCCAAGCTCGTTTTCGCCCTGTCCGTTCACAACGGCTATTGTCTGCTAGGAAAGGTGTGTGGATTGTCGTTGTAGATACTGTACTTCTCGATGCAGGTCGTGTGACCTCGCCTACTCTTCGCCAGGCAGTGGCTGATACAGGCGAGGATAAACAAAGACAAACTTTCCTTTGTTGCTGCAAGGGCGACAAAGAATGGAAGAACCACATGTGCAAGGACGTATTTTAATTTCTGGATGTTGGGAAGTGAAAGAAAGGCGCAGCACAGTATTGTACTGTCTTTGTTGTCATGAATGTACCTTATCGAGCAGAATGTATCCTTCTGGAAGGCTCGGTGCAGCAACTACCAGATGGCGGTGGCAGAGCGCCTACGACAAGTAGCTCCTAAGAGCGGCTCCACCGGAAGGTGCCTTGCTCGAGGCACGTACAGCTGGCCATGCTTCATTATTTGGCATAAAGTACGTGAGGTACCTAGGCAGGTATCTGTAATCTGTGCTCCATGCTTCTTCTGCCACACTACGGTGTCCGTATTATCGGCAAAGGGTACTGTAGCGCAAGAATAAGCCCATATTAAGGGCACTTGAGAATTGAGAGCCCCAGAAAATAATGAGTAATTCAAGCATCATATCCACTGTCCGGGCTGTTGCTTGCGCTCCCCACAAAGTGGAAGCAAAGAGCCAGGTGACAGGGCCACGGCCAGATACAGTACTGGTGTCGCACTGCTGCACGCGCAGAGAAAGCCACCTGGCTGTTTCCCCTTTGTCTTTGTTTGGAGGACGTGCTGGCGCAGTGCTGCCTTCCCGTAATGCTCATTCGCCCCCCTCCCTTTTTTTTTGCCTTCACCTCACTTCCCCATAAGGTACCCTGGCTCGCTTTCTCCTATAGCACAGTACCTCTGTACCTCCTCAGTACCTGGCCATTCCCACTCCCACTTTCCCTTCTCCTCCCCCCTTCCCTTATTCTTACCAGCACAGCTGCACTCAGTCAGACCCCCGGCTCCTGCGCAAAAAATCCCACCGTGCCTGCGCCTGTGCCTGTGCCCTGGGCTCTTGGCCACTTTCTCACCCCCCTGCAGCCACCCCCAAGCTTAGAATTGCAGGAGACGTAGAAAAAATATTTCAGAATCTCGCGACGCCGGAGCTAACGTCTCCCCTTTTCCTTTTCTTTCTTCTCCATCACAACCCATCAGTCAACTTGTGTCTCCGCGCAACGCATCGTCGTCTGTCCCCCAAACCTCCGTTTCTAGGGCACCAAGCTACCCTGATCAAACTCCTCCCTCATTGCACCAGAGCTGAACCTTCGAGTCTCCCTTTACTCTTCGACTTCGAAACGTTTCCTTTGCACAAGCACGCAATCCCTTCCATAAAGCGTCATCCTTTGCCTTTGACCTAGCTTTCTCCATCCACAACAAACGAAGCCACCTTCAAAAACAACATCCATTTTCGTCAACATGTCTGCTACCAACGTGGAGAAGGCCCCCGATGCCGCCGTCAACGACATTGCCAACACTCTGAGCAACACCTCAATCAGCAAGCCTGCCGATGACAAGGCCGCCGCCAACGAGGCTGCCTCGGCCAGCGCTGCTGAAGGCCGCCGCCTTTACATCGGCAACCTGGCCTACGCGACAACCGAGGGGGAGTTGAAGGACTTCTTCAAGAGCTACCTTGTGTGAGTCACGCTCCTTGTGCCGGACGCCCGGCGTCCACCTGCCTATCTTGAACGACATGCTCTGGAAGCTTCATGCCAGCATGCACGCAACCCCGTTGTGTCGCTCTTCATCCTGGCTACTTGTCATAACTCTTTCCGAAGCCAGCGTCTACTCAGACGTTCAGTTTCGCCATCTCAAACCGCCGTCTATCGCTACTGTATCGCATGACCTTGTGGTACATCTGCTAACTTCTTTGTTCCGTAGTGAGTCCGTTTCTATCCCAAAGAACCCCCGCACCGACCGCCCTGTCGGCTACGCCTTTGTCGACCTCTCCACCCCCACTGAGGCCGAGCGCGCCATTGAGGAGCTTTCCGGCAAGGAGATCCTCGAGCGCAAGGTTTCCGTCCAGCTCGCTCGCAAGCCCGAGCCCGCTGGTGAGAAGGCTGTCGAGGGTGCCAACGGAGAGGGTTCCGGCGCTGAGGGATCCCGCCGCCGCGCTTCTGGACGTGGTCGTGGCCGTGGCCGTGGCCGCAACGGACGTGGCGGTGCCCGAGGAGGCCGTGGTGTACGTTAATATCATGGTCTTATTTTGTGTGTCCAAGAGACTAACATCGTGCTCAGGAGGGCGAGGAGAAGAAGGAGGGCGAGGCTTCTGAGCCTGCTGCCGCCACCGAGACCGCTGCTGCTCCTGCTGCCGCTGTCGACACCCAGGCCGCTCCGGCCACCACTGAGGTGCTACCTTTGACCGATATCACAAACCAGAACGGCACTGACGAGAGCGCAAAGAACTCCAAGGCTCAGCGAGCACAGCGTGAGCGCCGTGAGCGTGGTCCTCCCGCTGACGGTATCCCTTCCAAGACTAAGGTTATGGTCGCCAATCTGCCCTACGACCTGACCGAGGAGAAGGTAAGCAAACATTTCAAAGGGTTTGACTTACGAATTTGATGCTAATAATACTGTGTAGCTCCTGGAGCTCTTCCAAGCCTACCAGCCCTCTTCTGCCAAGATCGCTCTTCGACCTATCCCCCGATTCATGATTAAGAAGCTTCAGGCCCGTGGTGAGGCTCGCAAGGGCCGTGGTTTCGGATTTGTCACTCTCGCATCCGAGGAGCTGCAGCAGAAGGCTGTCACTGAGATGAACGGCAAGGAGATTGAGGGCCGCGAGATCGCCGTCAAGGTTGCTATCGACAGCCCTGACAAGACGGATGAGGAGGCCAACGCCCCTGAGGGTGATGCTCCCGCCGCTACCGGAGACAAGGAGGTCACCGCGGAGAAGCCCGCCGAGACCGCTGCTCCCGCCACCACCGCTCCTCCTGCTACCTCTACTACTACTACTACCACCACCGCTTAAGTCTTTGACTGAGGTGGTCCCTTTGCATTAGGCAAGGATTCTTACGATAATGGCACGCAACTTTTTCAACATTTCCCTTGACATTAGAAGTGTGCTTGAAGATTGGATGCAGACAGCTGCCCTTTGATCTATGGGACCTGAAAGCATCGGTGACGAAAAAATGGCGTTTGATGATGGGAGGCTTGCCGAAACTGGCTTGCCGCCGCTCGCTTTATTGATAAATTTTACCTTCATTCGCCGTTGTATTTGTATTGCTCCTTTTTTTTCCCTTCCCATACCCTCCCGCTGGGGTTGTATATTAAAACTTTAGCTGGAAGCGGCTGGGGACGAATCTTTAGGCGTGAAAAATCACAGAATATGAGTTTAATTGAGACGCTATTTTCTTGAACTTGAACAAGTTCTGGCATGTTCTGAGCAGATTGATCCGTGACCAAGCTAGGTGCTGTAAGCCGATGTGGCAGGACTGCCCTGATAACTACTGGTGAGATGCAAGATTGATGATTTGAAACGGAGATGTTGGTGTCTGTCACGTTTCAACGAGTTCCTACGTCTGATGATATCAGGCTGTGATGGCCAGCACTACAATGACGCCCAAACCGTATATGTACCTGATTGGGACGTAGTCTATCTTGCCTCGCGGCACCTGTTAATCCAAAGCAGAACGGTCTTGCTAAGGATTGTGGATTTGGAAGCTTCGTCCATTCACATTGCTCGAGCTGTGCTTGGGCGGCCCCACCGACTTTATTTCAGGTGCATCGTTCCACAGGGGATGCGCCGCCCAGGCTAAGGCGAGTCGGCTGGGCTTGGAACTATCCCAGGCAGGCCCAGAACCCTGCACACACTTCCACTCCCTGAACGAGAACACGTTATTCCCAAAGTTCACCACCACGGCGCCACCTGTCGCCTCGAGTCCACGAGCACAAACGGAACAATGGCTACCAAGGCCATGTGGGAGGTCGACCCGGAGACGAGGTCCAAGGTCAGTCGCGCTGCATCCCCCATCTTCAACCGCCATGGCATCGCCTGCCCTTCCCCTTTCCCATTCTTCCCCCTCCCCCTCACACCACCCTGATTGCTGCCACATCTTCTTTGGCACGTGCTAACTTCCAGCAGTTGGCTACGCTCCAAAAGGAACCCAAGAACAGCGTCTGCTGCGACTGCAACGCCCCCTCGCCACAATGGGCGTCTCCCAAGTTCGGCATCTTCATCTGCCTGTCATGCGCAGGTGTCCACCGCGGCCTCGGCGTGCATATTTCCTTTGTCAGGAGTATCTCCATGGACGCCTTCAAGGCTAGCGAGATTGAGCGGATGCGCCTCGGCGGTAACGAGCGGTGGAGGAAGTTTTTTGACGAGCACGAGGACACGCAAATGAGGGGCATTACCTGGGACGACGCGACCATTGCCGAGCGCTACAGCGGCGAGGTTGGCGAGGAGTGGAAGGAAAGACTTACCTGCAAGGTGGAGGGTAAGGAATACGTGCCTGGAGAGAAGAAGCCGGCAGCTCCCGCACCGAAGCCGGCATCGCGAACGGGAACGCCGCTGAGCGGCACGACCAGCAACAACGGCCGCAGCGAAAGCCCTGCGCTGCAGGGCGGCAAGACCAAGGTTGACGACAAGTATTTTGCCAGGCTCGGCGCGGATAACGCCAACCGGTCTGAGAGCCTGCCGCCGAGCCAAGGCGGTAAATACGCTGGCTTCGGAAACACACCTGCACCGAGCCAATCCAGCCAGTCAGGGGGGGCCTTGCCCAACTTTGATGACCTCCAGAAGGATCCTGTCGCGGCTCTGACCAAGGGATTTGGATGGTTCACGACGACCGTCTCCAAGACTGCCAAGACTGTGAACGATGGTTACATCCAACCCACTGCGAAGCAGGTATGCGAGGCATCGACTTGTTGTCCCCCGTTACGTTTTTATCTCACCACTGACCAATTGTCTTTCGCTACAGTTTGCTGAGGGCGACTTCGCCAGACAAGCACAATCTACAGCGGCGCAACTGGCTAGACAGGCCCAGCTTGCAGGCAAGAATGCGCAGGATGGCTTCAACAGATTCGTCGAAGGCGGCTCAGAAACCCGTCGACAAGCGCCCATCGACGAGAGCCGGAAGGGCTTCTGGGACGACTTCTCAAATCTTGCGGACCAACAGCACGCCCAGCAACCAGGCGGAGGCTACAGTGCCATCGGCACAAGTGCGATGGGCATGGGCAAGACCAGAGGGGGCCCTGCAGCAGCAGCTCCGCCAAAGAAGTCGAAGCAGGATGACTGGGATGACTGGTGAACATATGCGCGAGACTAAGGTTATTCCAGCGGAAAAACGCTGCCTGGGGATGATGGGGCCATTGCGGTAGTAGCGTTGGTGGAATTCGGACTTGTAGACGACCGGAGTACAGGCGTGGATTTGCAGCATATATATGGAATGTACAACTTGAATTGCGACCTGGAAGGAAACTGGAGATGCGCCATGACTATGAATCGGAATCAAATCAGAGCCAGAGTTGGTAACTGTCATTGTGAAGTATGACCTTGTAGAGAGATGCGGTTCACTCATGATGGGGGAGGCGCGGCACAGATATCCGGACCGATCTAAATGTCCGGACGTTGGCCTATAAACGCACCGATCTACAAATAGAGCCCCCCTGAGACCTGAACAACTTGTCATGAGAGAGCGGGCATGGGGTTTCCCACCCAGAGAATTCTAGTTCTGCGTTTGATGGAAAACAAATGAGAGAATCACATGCTTGGGTCTGGTCGGTGTTCGACGTCTGCTTTTGGGCCAGACGAGCTTATGACGTCAACATTTCAACATTCGCATTTGCATGAGCCCTCCAATGAGCAGTGCATTTTATATGCTCTAAGGGGGTATGCTGTTGCTGCTTTCACTTGCTGTACTGTCAAATTCTTATACATGATTCCTGTTAAAGTCTGCTCAGCCTTTATTTACGTTAGCTGATCTAGTGAAGAGAGAACCTCCCGTGCAAGACAAGTCTCCTGGTGTCTACGAAGAGCGACCACTCGCAGTACGTGCTCCCTCCATGGAGACTTCAAATCACTATTCTCCAAGTGAATTGGCAAACGTTGGCGAGGTCAAATCGAAATGTTCAAATGGCACGACTCGTACAGCAGCAGGCAACCGTTCGCGAGAGACACCAAATAGCAATGAACCACATGACGAGAAGCTCTCCGCCCTGCAACAGCATATTCAGTTCTGGGACCGCGACAACGACGGTATCATTTGGCCTCTAGACGTCTACCGTGGATTCCGTGACCTCGGCTTTGGCCTTTTCTTCTCCATCGGCTCCCTCCTGATCCCCGTCTTCTTCTCGTACCCGACGCGGCTCGGCCACAGCCTGCTGCCGGACCCGCTGCTGCGCATCTACGTGCGGGACATACACAAGGCCAAGCACGGCTCCGACACGGGCGTATACGACTTTGACGGCAACTTTGACGGGGAGCGCTTCGAGCAGCTGTACGCACGGTTCGACCCGGGCGGCAGCAGTAGCAGCCAAGGCCTGGGCGCGCGCGAGGTCTACGAGCTGTGGAAGAAGGACCGGTGCGCGGCGGACCCGGCCGGATGGACCTTTGCGGCCATGGAGTGGTGGACGACGTGGGTGCTGCTGCAGAAGGACGGGAGGGTGCGCAAGGACGACCTCCGGGCGTGCTACGACGGGAGCCTGTTCTGGAAGATCTACGAGGAGAGGCAAGCGGAGCGGAGGGGCCGGTCCGGGGAGGAGGAGGAGAAGAAGCATACAGCGATGAGGAACTTTTTCGATCCATCATAGATTCGTCTTTGCCCAGGGGCATGTCATGATTCTTCTCTACTTTAATGAATTTAGATTAAGGGACCAACCTAATAGGTAATATTCTGGTAGAAGGTTTATTGAAGAGAAATCCTCTTATTCTCAAAATCCGAAGAGAGAAATATATGAATACATTTAATTTCTAAGATCTGAGCAAATAGTATCTGTATGTAGTTCAGTTGGTGGCGGCTCCGGATGTCTGGGTTTAACATCTCGGCATCATGAGCCATATGACCTAAAGCCTTTTTAAGCAAAACCCCCACTCGAAACAAAAACAAAAAAAAAACTAAAAAAAACTCAGTACAACGAAATTTCGACAGTCTACATCCAGTATTTGGCTTTCAGATAAATGCCATCTTAGGTCCTCAGCTAATTGAATTTGGACTTCTTATAAAAGTAAACGATACCACTTACTACCTACCTTAACTTCACAACTTACATAAGGTACCCACTCCCACCGCTTCCGTGTTCGGCCCCGCTACAGCAACACATCATCTTTGTCAAAGCTCGGAGTTTCAATGGGTTATAAGGCGACTCATTGCTCGAGTTAATAACTTGAGCTTTCGCTCTATTCCTCTACAACCTTTGACATTCACTCCTTATCCATAAAAAGTGCGAGCTGGGTCATCGCGCAGCTCGTATCACTCTCACCAACTCCCCAGCCTTTTGCTCATATTTCACACGTCCATATCACGCAACCATGGTGCATCTCGTCCGGGTCGCAACTTGTGCGCTCAACCAGTGGGCTCTGGACTTTGAGAACAATCTGCGGAGGATCAAGCAGAGCATCCACGAGGCCAAAGAGGCGGGCGCCACTCTGCGAGTCGGACCCGAGCTCGAAATCACTGGATATGGCTGCTTGGACCACTTCCTCGAGAACGAAGTCTACGAAAACTCGTGGGACTCGCTCTATTCCATCTTAACCGACGAGTCTCTGCACGGCATTCTACTTGATATCGGTCTGCCCCTCCTCCACCGCAACTGTAGATACAATGCCCGCGCCATTATCCTGGACGGCAAGATCCTCTGCTTCCGGCCAAAGCTGTACCTTGCCAACGAGGGAAACTTCCGGGAGATGCGCTTCTTCACACCGTGGAAGGGACCCAAGCATGTCGAGCAGTACTTCCTCCCGCCTCGAATCCAGAAGCACCAAGGCTGCCGCCAAGTCCCGATTGGCGACGTCGTTCTCTCCACCATTGACACCTGCCTCGCTGCGGAGACTTGCGAGGAGCTTTTTACACCAAACAGCCCCCATATCGAAATGTATGTGAAAATTTCCGGCCTTAAATTCGTAGTCATCTCACTGACAATGTATCAGGGGGCTCAACGGCGTGGAGATCTTCACAAACAGCAGCGGCAGCCACCACTCTCTCCGCAAGCTGGATCAGCGTATCGCGCTCATCTCGGAGGCTACACGGAAGAATGGAGGCGTCTACCTGTATTCCAACCAAATAGGCGTACGTTACTTGCTCTCGAAGACCTTCACTATACATGCCATTCCTTTCCTAGCACAGGCTATGAAAGTGACGCATTTCTGGAATCAGAGCTGACTTTAAGCTTTAGTGCGATGGCGACAGGCTATATTACGATGGTTGCGCCATGATCTTTGTCAACGGTGAACTCGTGGGGCAGTCCTCCCAATTCTCGTAAGATTCTACGGCGCCAAAAGGCACTCGCCTTATCGCTGAACACACCATGGCTAATTGTATCCAGGCTCAACGAGGTCGAGGTCATTGTTGCAACAGTAGACCTTGAGGAAGTCAGAGCTGCCCGTTGCGCCCCTTCACGAGGCCAACAAGCGGTGCGAGTCCAAGAGTATCAGCGCATTGAGGTTGATTTCTCCTTGGTGAGTGATGACGACAATCTGCTGCTCTCGCCGACTGCTCCGCGCTCACCGCGCTATCATCTTCCCGAAGAAGAGATTGCACTTGGGCCCGCTTGCTGGCTGTGGGATTTCCTTCGCAGGTCCAAGGCTGCGGGTTTCCAACTTGCCTTGAGCGGCGGCATTGACAGCTGCGCCACCGCAACGATCGTCTATAACATGTGCAGATTGGCCGTCGAAGCTGCGAAACAGGGTAACGAACAGGTCATTGCCGATATGAAGCGCATTGCTGTATACACGACCGAGCTGCCTGACACGCCCGAGGCGCTTTGTAACCAGATTCTGCACACAGTTTACCTGGGGATGGAAGCCCAAAGCAGTAAGGAAACTCGGCAGAGAGCCAAAGACCTAGCCACACGCATTGGGGCGTACCACAAGGATGTAAACATTGACACCGTCTTCCACTCAATGAAGGATATCCTTACCCAGGCCAGTGGATTTACTCCCCAATTTAAAGGTCCGTATAGATGTTTACACCGTTCAGTCAAAGCCGAGCATGACTCTTGGGCTTCTCTGCTAACTGTAACGGTCTGATAGTTCATGGTGGCTCGCATTCTCAGAACCTGGCCCTACAAAACATCCAGGCTAGATCACGAATGGTACGCTGTCCACCACTCGACCAAGTAACGTCCTGATACGTCTTCTGACAACGAGAAATGACAGGTGCTTACATACTACTTTGCCCAACAAATGGGCGAGGTTAGAGAACGGCCCGGCGGCGGTTCGCTGCTAGTACTTGGAAGCTCAAATGTGGACGAGTGCCTGCGCGGCTGTAAGTAAGCCTTTTGGGCCACCGAACATTGTACTGACCTCCTTCATAGATCTAACCAAGTATGACTGTACGTATTCACATCTTCAAGTTTTCCTGGTCTCATCTGGAACTCGCAAGTGATGGTTGTGCATCGAACTAATGGCTTCAGGCTCCTCCGCCGACCTTAACCCCATCGGCTCGATCAGTAAGGTCGATCTCGTGAGGTTCATCACCTGGTCTGTCAAGAACCTTGACATGCCTGTCCTCGAGGACTTCATCCATGCTGTCCCTACAGCCGAGCTCGAGCCCATTACTTCAGACTACGTCAGTGTCCGCGGGATGCAGCTCAACAGATTTCCAAGCTCACGCTTCGTATAGGTTCAATCGGACGAGGCGGACATGGGCTTGACCTATAAAGAGCTGTCTAGATTTGGAACTCTTAGAAAGGTCAACAAGCTGGGCCCTTACGGTTGTTTCCTTCGCCTGCTGAGCGAATGGAAGGATGAGGGCGTTACGCCACGCGAGGTTGCAGATAAAGTGAGCTGCTCACATCCTTGACGGCTAATTGCCCTGCTGACGCTGCGACACAGACGAAAAAATTCTTCCATTTCTTCCAGGTAAAATACCCTCCGCTATTTGCAGCTGGGATCGTGGACCGAAGAGCTTATATTTGTTTACCTTTTAGATCAACCGCCACAAGCAGACAGTCGCCACGCCAGCATACCACAGTAAGGCAACGTCTTATGCCAGCTGCCTGCTCTTGACTGACGTGATGCAGGTGAATCCTACAGTCCCGACGACCATCGGTTCGACCTCCGCCAATTCCTTTACCCGCCTGCTTTCGAGAGCTGGTCATTCAAGAAGATTGACGAGCGGGTTGAGGCTCTCGAGAAGAGAGCCAGTACGAAGGCGTGAACGAAGTTGGCGGCAATGGTTGGGATTGGCCGCCTCAGGAACGATGCCCTGGTGAGTGCGGTACGAGATTCTTGAGGTCTACTAGATTTAGACGTTAGACGACAAGCCCAAGCAGCTACATGGTCGCGCGTTGATCATAAAGTGCCCCTTCGAACCGTCCAACTTCAGGATGCCAATAAAAATGGTTCCGATGTCATGTGCTATTGAAGATGCTTCAGTCTCTCAACTAAAACTGCGTATTATTGCGAAGTGGAAGCCCCCTCCTTAGTTATAACTTCTGAATAACCCTCCATAAAACATCTCTATGGAGCGTGCAAATAAAGCCTTAACACACACACACACACACACACACACACACACACACACACACACACACACGTGCACACTGTGAAAATCATTTCCAGTAATCGAAATGCTTCGAATTTTTCTATGGAAATTGAATATATTAAACTTGCAACGTTATGGTTACAGCTCGTAACTCAAACCTCATTTAAATCTGGCGTTACTACTACCAAGCCGAATGCTCCCACAGTTCTCTTCCGAGGGAAATCTTCCTCTTATGGGAACATCTGGCGCAAGATTGTGTCTGTGTAAGCCCAAAGCAGTGAAGAGTAGCCTGAGCAGAACGAGCGACCCGTGTAGAAGGTGCTGCGATAGCTTTGCAGCGCGTACAATTTGTCGTAGAACCTGCTCCTGATATCCTCCACGGGCACCGTCAGCGAGGTTGGTGTGTGGTCCATGAATGCCACGATGCGAGGGTCTTCAGCCCCGCCAGGGTAAGTGTCCTTCATGCGGAGCAGGTCCGACAGGATCAAATCCTGCGCATCTCTGGCCGTGAATGCGGCATCTCCGACGAGTTTGCTCGCTTGGTAGCCGGATGCGCCCATCCACTGGAGAGCCCATTGGAAGGGGGGCTTCGGAAGGTGGTGCGGCTGGTTCGGGTCGAAGTTTGTGACGTCTGAACCATCCGGGATCCCCGTGTCGTTGACCACGGACGCATAATAGGTCTGCCACTTCCACTTGCGTAGAATATCCATTTCGGTTGCGTTGAGATCGAAAGGAGCCATGGCCTCAGCAGTTGGTGGCATTGTGACCAGAAGTTTCTGTGCTTGAATTCGCAGCTTCTTACCGTTGGATTGGTTCACCACAGTAAGTGTGACGCCATCTGCATCGGACCGGGTTGAGTCAAGAACAGTGTTGTTGTAGAGGACATTCTCTGGCCCAATGATAGCCGCAGCGCTGGCGTAGAGCTTCGAAAAGCCCTGGGTCGGGGTGATGTAGCCCTGGAGCAAAGCATTGACATGCGCCGAGCCGAAGCTCTGCACTACGTAAAGTAATGGAGTCTCCAGTATATCTCCAACAGAGGAGGCGAAGGTGAAAATAGTCTCAAGTGCGTCATGTAGGGCATGCTTTTCGACGAAGTCGCCGAACAGCTGGAGCAGCTCCTCTGGTATGGGGTCAGGGAGGTTGTACACCCCTTCCCGAAGGTAGTCGTACTTCTCGATGAGCGCGCTGTACTTGATGACTGCTCCAAGACCTCCGACATTGCTTGAGCCTGCAGGAAGCTTCCGGCCTGTCTTGAAGTCGACATAGTCCGCCTTCAGAGCGCCCGGAATCAGCGGCTTGTAGGCAGCCCCCAGCCTGTGGAAGTAGTTCCTCGACAGTTCATCGTTGAAGACGCCCATAACGCCATACTCAATGTGCTTCCCGTTGTCCAAGTACAACGTCTCCGCATGTCCGCCCAGATGGTCGCTCTGTTCGACCACCACCACGGACTTGCCTTGGTCTTGGAGGCGCACTGCGGCGTAGGTCCCCGAGCTTCCACCCCCGATTATGCACACATCCCGAGTGATCGTCTCAAGCGTGGAGGGGTCATCAACTGGGACGGGGGAAGTGCTTTCGACCGCTAGGACGAGTGACGATACTGCCAAGACTCGTCCAAGCGAGGTGAGAGAGGACCGCATCACGATGGTTAAATGCGGACAAGAGTGAACGGAAGTCGCGAATAGCCAGGGTGTTCCCAGCTTGATTTCGTCGAAACCAGGGTGAGAAGATTGGTTGCTTGAGGTTAGCATGTCTTAGTCGCCCTCGGCAATTCAGGGATGAGCTTCTTGCTTCCGCTGTAGAGAAACTACGGCCTTCTAGCCAGCCAGCGAATAAACGGAACGCATATAGCTTCGTGGTCTTATTCTTGTCGGTGAGTCACTCTGTGAATAGCCCTTCAAGCCTTTGATGCGAACCTCAAAAGTTTCTGATATACCAACAACTCCGATATTAACAGGTTGGGGCGGGCGGTGAGGGATGCGCAGTCGTCTTCGATCGAATGGCTTGCTGTATTATCTTTCCCGGGTCTTGGATACGAAAACGCCGAATGCCAAGTATCACCATTGACTCAATTTTCTTTGTTTCAATCATCTCTATGGTGTTGCACAGCATCCGGTGAGTTTGAGTTGCTGCCTCCTGGTGGGAGATTTTGATGGTACGTTGTCGAGTAGCGAAACGGTGGAACGGATAAGAAAGACATATGTCTCGAGCGACGACTTCTCGTCTATCGTCTTTATAGTCATGCATGACATCTAGCTGAATATGTAATGGAGAGAAAAGAAAGAAAGAGGAAAAGGAAAAAGAAAGGCGAGGCGGGAGACCAAAACACTTCGCCACTTTTGGTGTCGCTACGGCTCGTCGTGTCGGTTGGGTGGTAAAGTTCCATACTCATCAAACCCATGTTTGTGCATTTATCTACATTGAAGCCGAGCTACAAATTGTTCACTACAAGTTGTTGAGCCAGCCTTGTATAATATAATATATATTCAGGCATTAGCAACGGTCGATGAACAAATAATTGTCTTCGGTCGCTTCTTTGTACAAATCCGCGCCATGGCGAATGTTCACCCTGCAAAGTGAGCTCTCCTTCAATCGCTTTCTTTCTCTAGCAGAATATACCGGTTCATCAAAGCTAGTATTTGTTTATTTGATGCTACGTTGGGATGCTGCATCCTCCTCCGATGAAGCTATGCTTAGGCCCTGAGTGGTTCGTGGCTTTGGCGTTGCTAATAGCCGTGTCCGCTGTATGATTGGAACTGCTCCTCCGCTTTTGAGGATTGGGGAGACATGCAATGTAGGTATGCTCATTATCGCTGCAAAATCCACTTGCCCTCACATCGGAGCTTGTCGTGAGCTCGCAAGTAAGCTTGGCGCAGTGACAGATATACTACTAACTTTGCTTCTGCATGCATTGACTAGGAGGCCATGAGTGCTCCATTTGTTCAAGATGGTCATCTCCAGGCTATTGGGCCGGGGCGGAGCTTTTCCTTGCTCACCCAGAACTCGCGGTAGATGGTAGAAGGAGTCCCGGGTGTAACCCTACCATTCGCTACGACACCGCGGTCATTCTGTGAGCCAGTGGTTGGATCGCAGTGCCCCGTCGCACTTGCAAACACTATCGGTCAGGCAATTGATCTACAAAGCAACGTACGCGACTTCCCGTCTTGGGCAGCTACAATTTTGATCGACATGGTCTCCTCTTGCGTGATGCTGTCAATTGATGGCCACGGGAACCGGTTGCAACGTTGACTGCACGTAGAGTTGCCCGGCCGCTTATCTGTATAAGACCTTGCTTTCCAGCTGCTTCGCTGTCCCAGGTAGCTGACCTCGGTGGACAACGACAATCATGTTTGTCCAGCTTGCAACCGTAGCCCTTGCAGCATTCACCCTCCGAGCCGTTGGAGCCCCTGCTCCCGAGCTTCGCCTGGTGAAGGTGTCAGAGGAAGACCCTGGGCAATGGGTAACCGAGGCACAGAAGTGGGATTTGTTCACGTCCAAAGGAATTGGATTCATCGATATTACCGATATTAGAGACGAGCAGGTCCTCGAGAACCTCGCTACTAGACCTTCCTCTCGCAGGTCTGCCCGGGCCTCTCAATTTCCAGAGGAACTGGAACATATCGAGGAGGTAACTGCGTTCATTGCCGATATCGACATAGGAGGGCCCCAGACTTGGCTGAGTAGCCTCTCGGAGTTCGTAGAAGCTAGAAGTCGCCAACATCTCCTCCGTTACTAACAGCAACAGGTTCTTTACGCGACATTACCAATCCCCGACAGGAAGAGAAGCTGCGACATGGATTTTCGACGAGATTACGCAGGTCGCGGCCGCCAACCCACTGGTAACGGTAGAGCAGTTCCAGCACTCGTTTGACCAACCCTCGGTGATTGCACGTATCCCAGGCCAGACAGAACAGCTCGGTATGTTCGTGTGATGAGAACGCTGGATTTGCCTGACACTGACCAACGACCCCGTCCAGTGATAATCGGTGCTCACTATGACTCGACCAGCGGAAACGCATCTTCCCGGTCCCCAGGTGCCGATGACAACGCATCAGGATCGGTGGTCGTTCTTGAATCTCTAAGGGTGCTTGCTGAGGGCGGTTTCAGTCCCCAAAGTACCATCGAGTTCCACTGGTACGGGGGCGAGGAGGCTGGTCTGTTGGGTTCTGCGGACATTTTCGCAGAGTACAAGGCCCAGGGCAAGAACATCACGTCATATCTCAACCAAGATATGGCTGGGTACTCTCCAAGTGGCACACCTGCGATCATTGATGACTACACTGACCAAGGACTCAATGCATTCCTAGAATTGGTCATCACTGAGTATACAGGCAGAGCACCTAACCATGACGCGTGCGGTTATGGTTGTTCCGATCACGCATCTGCCACGGCAAATGGTTATCGTGAGTTCCGGCAGATACTTTTCAGGTGTTCAACGGCTAACGGATGAATAGCTGCTGCTTTTGTATTCGAGGATTTGACTGATCAGACAAGCCCTGACATTCACACTCCTAATGATGTTAGTCGCCCTGAGAGACCTGAGTTCACCCTATCATGCTGCTAACACCTCAATACAGAGCCCCGATACAATTCAATGGGACGCTGTGGATCGACATATCAAGTTTGCCATCGGCTATTTGGTCGAAGCTTCCTATATCTGACTTTGGTACTCTCGTCTTATTTCGAGAGATTGGTCAGACTGTCTATTTTGCACTGACACAGCTCTTGATCAATGATATCAGATGTTAGACACTATTAGGCAGTCAATATTGATGACAGTATTCTATGCACTATAACCTCGGGCTGTACTGTCATCATCTTTCACAGAGACTATGAGGGTTCAGACGCCGAACCTTTCTAACAAGCATCATACTGGAAGTAAATGGTGCCTCAATTCTATTGCTTGCTCCCGCTGCTCAAGTAAAAACATTCGACTTCGAGGAGGGCTCAGGCGGATCTACGGGCCACTTAGAACACGAAGCGAGGGCTCAGTGAAATCGAAATCACCACCACCATCTCAATTCCTTCTATTATGCTTGTTGTGTTGCCGCTGTCGAAACATCCATGTAATTACATGTGATTATACTATATTGCGTGATTCAATAGAACACATCGTGTTTCGCAACCCCATCGATCTGATCTTTCCATGTCCTTGTGAAAGCGAAACCATGGGAGACGACAACACAGCCTCGGCTTTGTATAGGTATCAGCAGTGCATTAATATGAGGACACAAAATGGACCAAGCTGGTCAGTCCAAATAATCCTCCTGCCATCGGTTGAGCCTTGGTGTGTCCACCAGCCTTGGAAACAGCTTCGCGGAACTCAAGGACAGTCGAATGAGACGAGCTTCAGCGGCCTTTTCAGAGTCCTTCAACAACCCAAATTTACCTGTTTGTTTCCTTTTTTCTTTTCTTGTTTGGCCGCCAAGGTCAATGTGACAAAACACGTTCAATCTTGACTTTGGTTATATCGTAGTTGACCTCTGGGCATTCGTCTCATCCGTTACAGAAGCGACCCTCTGTGGCAGAGCGCTCGTGAACAACTTGTGCTCCGGCTCGCATTGTAACTTCTGTGAAATGATTCGAAGTCAACAAGCAAGCTGCCCACGCCCTAGCTCCTAGCGATCTTGGCCAAGGGTGCGGTCTGGGGCATGGGGTCAAGTTCCGTTTTGTTTCGGAATCCGTACCATTAGACTGGCACATGTGCTGCCTGCTACCTGCATACGCACTTACTCGAGCATGGATAAGCATCTCCCTAGTAAACTGATGCTTGTGGGCTTTGGAAAGGACCAAGGTCCCTAAGGGCATGCTCTGATTGGACCATGCGAGCGATAACTAGAAGGAGGGAGAAGGATGACGTTCAGTCCAAAGTCGGTCACAGCCCTGCTGGCGCCCAGGCACCGCCGCGTGTGAACGATGGAACTTGTACATGCCAGAATGACTGCAGATATTCGGCACGCCCGTTCCCAAGCATTCGGTCACGGCGAGCGTCCTGGGACATGTGCTGTTCCGCCCCCTATATGCAGCGTCTTCCTCTGAGGCGTGCGGGGGAGAGAGATCTTGTCTCCAAGCCCACCGTTTGATCGTGAACGGTAACGCATGGGCCACCGGACAACTCACATCGCATCACAGAAGCCAGGATATTGATCCTTGCTTCTGGAATTCCACGGCTCTCGCGCGCGAGAATCAGGACGGGAAATGTGGCTCGTGTTGGTGGCAGCGGTATGGCTGCCAACTTATTCCACCGACCAACCGCAGTGAAGGGACGAAGCTGCTGCTCCTCTGTTGGTCGGCCACCCACCCACGTCCGCCGTCACAAGACGGGATCAACTACGATCGACTGGGGCGGCGGGCACGTCAGACAAGGACTTGGCCCCCCTCCAAAAGGCAGGGGCGGCAGGCTTGTGACACCTCTCTGCACGGCATTGGTTTTTGTCGTTACAGTCGGTTGACAAAGGTTTCGCACAACATGAAATCGCTACAAAAAAAACATGGACGCTGCAGGTTGGAGCTCTTGGATGTTACAACAGTTAACATAGAAGAGGTTTGTTCTTGGCGGCAATTAAAACCCCCGCTTTAGATGTAGAGTATTTTGTCAATGTCTCAATGAGAATTGATTGTTATTTTTAATGAAGCGCTTGCTACCCCATCGTGGCTGGTGCAAAATGCATGTCTCTCCCGCCGTGGAAACACAAGTTGTTGATTGGCATATAGCAACGATTACGTTGGCTCAGGCTCGGCCCTTTTTGCCCGCTTTTGAGACCTGCAGATCTTCACGTCAAATAAGGGCTTGTGAAAGCGAATTTCGTATTCTTATCAAGGACACCCTCAAACGGTCTGCGGATATTGCGCCTGGTTGCAATCTACTACCCCATCATGTAACTTCATTATGGCATCGCAGCGCACCTTGGCAGCATGCCTGGTTCCCAAGCAATGCCACCATTCAGAGGACTAGGTTGCGCACCAAGATACGGTGAACTGGCGCCCGATGACCACTCGATCAAACAGATTCAACCCAATCGAGATGGAACAAGGGGGATAAAATTTTGTCGCAGTTCGTGCACGGAGGCAGTTCTTTAGCCACACCTGTAGCTGGTTCAAACTGTGCCTCGCACGACGGGGACGAAGAAGCACGAGCCATCGCCAGTCGCGGTGCCCTTGAATGCCTACACAGTAATTAGGAAGGACCAAGAGCCGCAATAGGATAGAACCCTACATTGCAACATGTTCTGGACGCAAAGTCTGTCTCTAGCCCCTTTCGGAACGGCGGAGAAGGGTTTGATGTGCTGCATGGCGAGAGGCATCGTGAGCTTGGGCCAGGTAAACACTGGGCGGCGCACGCAATGCAACAGAGACGACCAGGAAAGGATGAGACCTGCAGAAAACCCTGGTCACCGAAAAAGAACTCTCTCAACTTCGGACAACCCCGCAGATTCAACGATTTCACACACGAGTAACTGCTGTGCAGTGTCGCAATGCACTCAAGTATAGTATGTGGGTGTATTGTGAGGACTCTATAACATGCGCGTGAAGTTGTGAGTTGGGATCGAATTCAGTGACATACTGTACAATCCCCATGCCGCTACAATCCCAATCCAGATGTGACGTCTGTGAGTGCGAGGTTGTGAGCACTGACTGCCCAACCCTGCTTTCCACTGGAACCAGAGAAGATCAGGTTCCTTCGGACCTGTTGCTGATACACTGCTACGTAGTATTAGTCGTTCCAAACCACGCTAGCCGAGAATTTCTTGAACACGAATCCTGTTAAGGTAGGCGGGCCCAGTGCGGTTCTGTGGATGATGCAAACGACGACAATACTTGCCGCTGGCGACGGCGACATTCGCGATCCACTTTGATCGTCTACTGGTAGATCATCTCGTTTGTTCAAGCCCCAGGGCTCCTGGCAGCACCGGAATAAGCATACGCTACAGCCCTTTGGTAAAGGTGCGGCCGCGAGACGCAGGTCGGTGAGCGCTAGCATGGGTGGCCCTTCATCCCCGGACCGGGGGCCTGAGAAATATTCTAGAAGGATTTGTTCTTCCGCCTGCTAGGGGCGCTCAAGGAAAGGAGTGCCTGGGCCACTGCAGTAAAGGCTCATTCCTAAGTCCCTCGAGCAGGACCGCGTGCGCGTGAGCTAACTCCCGTTTTGTGCTTTGCCGCTGTTGTAGAAGACGGTCCGTGTGTGAGCCTCCGTCTTGAAGTGAGAGCTTCGCCGCTGTGCTTGCGTACAACCACCAAGTATTACCACGACTGCTTTGCTTTCGAGCCAGCCACGCCCCAAGTGCCAATAAATTTTCCCTTGCAAGACCTATATAAACTGGAAACCTGAAACAAATCGTCTAGACGAAAGCGTCGAGGACGCAAACCTGGTCAAGCCCGAAAGGGTTCATTTCACGCTAGACGCCACTGGTTTGGGCAATCCATCCAGCGGAAAGATCTCAGGTCCTAATTATGTACTGATTTACTAGGTTGCTGGCTCGGCCATCCCCGGATGACGACAGGGTTCGACGGGTTCCTGCTGTAACACCACACATCTGGCTTGTCAAGCTAATGTTGCCATACCCCCGGTCATGCGAACATCAGGAGAGTGGGACAACAACCAGGGGGGCCCCTGAGCTGAATCCAGTCGGAATCAGGTCCCGGGAGCTGTAGGACTAACCAACCATGGCTTACATCACCTCGCGATGCTGTTTAAAGGGTGGTACTCAAGGAGCCGGAACCTGGTGCCCTCCATTTCCATGAGCTCTGCACGTTGGGGATGGTCTGTGCCATGGCTGCAACGATGGAGACCCCGACAGCCTGCCTTGTCGCGGAGAGTGGAAATGTTCAATCGAAATAACGTGGCTCATGCAGTTGGTGGCATCCTTTAAGAGAGAACTGTGCCCCTTGCCGTGTAATTGTCTGGGGAAAGGCATACATATGACCACGGGTTGTTGCCGCGCAAAACCCCGTTCTCATACCATTCTTTCACACATGCTCGATTCACACCTGCAACATCAAGTCCATTCGAGCCCAGCATGCCGGCCGAGCACTTCCCTAATCTAACAGGCATGGACGCGCCGCCGCCTGGGACACAGGAGTACGAGAGATGGGCGGCGCAGGATCTCCGCCCAACAATCTTGGCCTTGCTGTGGATATTCTTGGTGCTGTGCAACTTGTTCGTGGGGCTCCGACTCTACGTCCGTCTACGCGTTTACCGACGTCTCCTCGTGGACGACTGGTGGTTGATCGGAGGACTGGTATGGCCGCGCCTTTCGAATGGTGACCAGAATGTGGGCAAGCACTAACTTCTTGGATTCAACAGTCGGCAGGCTTCCTGTCCGCCGCCCTCGCAACGATTGCCGTGACGTACGGCAACGGGAGGCACATGGCGGTCCTGAGCCCGGAAGAGCGACAAGGCGTCAAGCTATGGACCACCATGGCGTTCTGCCCGGGCATCCTCTTCTTCGGACTGCCGAAGCTGGCTGTGCTGACACTGCTTGTTCGCCTTCTCGACCCTAAAAAGTGGCTCAGGTGGTTCCTCTGGGGCATTGTCTGGATCAGTCAGCTGTCGTTCATCTGCCTCATTGGCCTCGTTATTGGCCGATGCAACCCTCCCAGAAAGATATGGGACATTGACGCAAAGGGGACGTGTATGCCCATCACTCTGGTCACGGATTTCGGCGTATACGTTGGAGGTATGAATCGCCACCCCTTCTCCATCTCCGAAACCGCAAAGCAACGTAAGGCCTAACATTGTTCGCAGCATTGTCGGCTCTTGTCGATGTGATTCTCGCCGTTTACCCCGCCATGGTGCTTTGCCGAATGCCAATGTCGCTGCGAAGGCGGATTGGTTTGATCGCATCGCTCGGGATCGGCTCCATGTATGTGCTCCGTCCAACAACGGCGTAATAGTTCCAACGATCAGTCGCTGACGTGCATCACAGTGGTGGCGCTATTGCCATTTACAAAACGCTCATTATTCCAGATGGCCTTGGCCATCCCGACTTTTCGTGTACGTCCATGCTCATACTGCGGGCCCTCTCAGTCCAAATGTATGTTGGCTAACAACATGACAGATCATAGTGCAAACATCATTATTTGGACAACGTGAGTTTGGTTCAGACTCGCGCCTCAAATAGAACCTAGACTAACATCGCTCCCCAGTATCGAAGGCAGCACCGTCATTATGGCAGCCTCTATCCCAGTCTTCGCACCTCTGGTGGACATGGTGCTGAAGGGCCGAAACCCCTTCCGACGCTCTCATGGAGCCGAGAAGCCTTACAACGATGTCGCCAAACAGTCACATGAGATGAGCACGCAAGGTCTCACCTCAGTCGAGTCTGCGGAGAGGGGCCGGAGCAACTTCTCGGAGAGCCAGGTGGACATCCTTTCGATAAACCGGGACTGCAACGGCACGCCGATTCCTGGACCAGGCCAAATCATCTGCACAAATGAGGTCAGCGTTACATTCGAGGAAGGGCCATTGCTGGATCCGCTTGAGGCGATGCTTCGCGGATACGACGCGAGGACGTGGCGTGGTTGGTGAGACACGAGCCCTGGATGGCCTTTGTCCACAGGAAATGGAGCGTATGATACCCAATGGGGCTGCTGGCGGCAGTCCATTATCTTTTGTCTTCCTTTGATTCGACCCAAGCGAGCTTTTTGAACGGTCGGTTGGCCCGAACAGCGATGGCGTTTCTGGGTTTGGAAGAAAACTGGCGTTTATCGGATAGGGGCGTAAATGAGCCGTCAGGGAGCGACTTCTCTTGATTTGATTGGAAGTTTCTACTTTCACACAAATTGGGAAATCTTACAAGGACGGAAACCCATGAGAAACAAGGACACACAGGATTCCTAAGAGGAGGCTCATCGCCGGGACCTAAAACAACATACACACAAAGGCAGGCTTGAGTCGATAGTACTCTTGACCGCTAATTATAAAAAGGATTTTTAACTACATTCTATCTCCTTAATGATGAAGATAGGCTCCTTGAGGTTATAATAAGCTAATTATAACTAATACTATAGCTGAATCGTAGATATTTACAATTCAGCATAGGTTACCCGATAAAAGGAAGCGCCGCGAAATTGAACTTTGCCGAGTTGGCGACTAAATGTTATAAGATATATAGCCTAGCCAAGCTATTTTAAAAAATATAGTTCTCTATACATCTCTATTCTCTATAGAATTAATAAATCGCATAATTTATAATTAATAATAGTTTTAAGTAAATTAAGTACTATTTTTTAAGAATTAAAATAATATTATTTAATTTATTTAATTTAAAATTCTAATTTTATTAAAAGAAAAATATTACTTATTTATTAGATTTCTTTAATTTTAATTTAATTATTAAGAAATATAAAAATAATATAGAATAATATAAA